>JXSR01S012146.1:14154-26868 GCA_000969725.1 Ophiothrix spiculata | reverse complement strand
AGTGACGACATTTCTCGCATCGCTAATGCCTCCAAGATAATTGAGCGTATGGTCAATCAGAATACGTTTGATGACGTCTCACAAGGTATGTGAATTGGATAAGACTCGGGAGTGACGACATTTCTCGCATTGCAAATGCATCAAAGATTATTGAGAGTATGGTCAATCAGAATACATTTGATGACGTCTCACAAGGTATGTGAATCGGTTAAGACTTGGAGTGACGACATTTCTCGCATCGCTAATGCATCCAAGATAATTGAGCGTATGGTCAATCAGATACGTTTGATGTCGTCTCACAATGTATGTGAATCGTTGGATTTTTAAAATTTCAAAAAAAAATGAAAAAATTGAAGGATAGGAATATATATTACTTCAAGGTTGTGTGCCCCTAGGTCATGTTCTTGTTTGATTTACAATTATATATATGTAAAATATACTGTTGTTTATTTCAAGATTGTTTTGCACCATTTTGCATGATTTTTATTATCAGTACTTGTAAAAGTTGTGGAGGCAAACTTATTGGCTTTCATTGATTAGTTGATTGTGATTGTCATGCTACAGATGTGTGCATTAAATATGAATTACAATTATACTATTTCTCAAAGGTATTTTTCCTTTCAAATCGTGTCGTGTACGCCACTCTTAACGCACGCGTCAACAGCGTGAGCGTAAACAATCAAAATCGACAAATCACGCTCTGCAAATACGTGCGTAAATAAGTGCATCAGTACGCAGAAGGTCTTAACAACAAGCGTCGGAAAGAAAAAACCCGCGAATGAGAGAAAAACAACTCTTGAGAGAAACTATACCCAATTTGAAATGCATGTAACTTATAAACAATGAAATATGCTATTTGAAGATAAAACAGATTTGTTAAGTGCAAGAAGAGTGGTAAACATATAACAACGTTTAACAACATACTCAGTATTATTGGTGTCCAGCCCCAACTCTTAAGAAATGTAAATGATCACCACCGCCATTCCCTGGACAAAATCGAGTACAAATATAGTACAACATTCCTAAGGTGCACATTTGGAACATAATTTAAGTACAATTTGAGTACATTTATAGTACACGAATTTGTACTATATTTGTACTAAAACTGTACTATAATTTTGTTCCAAATGTGCACCTTAGGAATGTTGTACTATTTTTGTACTCAATTTTGTCCAGGGTTGTCCATTTGAGCCTTATGTCAAACTTCACTTTGACCAATGTATTCATTTAATAGCATATTTGACCAAAACTATGTGAACCATTACAAAATATTAATGTTGTATTTTCTTAATTTTCCTTTAGATTTCAAGTATTGGGAGGATGTGTCAGATGAGTACAGAGACCAAGAGGGGACATGCTTACCACTCTGGAAATTCACATATGATAAGGCGAAGAGATTGGCTGTAACGTCGCTATGTACAAATCCAAAGTATAAAGATCTCTTTGCTGTCGGTCATGGTTCATGTGAGTATTGCCATGTAATTGACTTATTATACCGCTTAAATTATTTTGCTTCGGCAGAAATCATAACTACGGATCTCTGCTCCAGAAGTAAGGGATTATCCAAAGGAGGACCAGCTGACTACAGGCTCTTTGGTTTATACCCTGGTCACATAACCTTACATAACTCGCATATCCCTAGATGTGTTTATGGCGTCATACCGAGAAGAAATTTAGCGGACATCAGCCGGTGAGCTGACAGTATCCGTGCAGTGTCTATTGAGCCCATAGATTTAAAGGGGAGATACCAGGCTTTGTATACCAGCCCGTGTAATGGCGTCGTCAGCCATGGAGCTCTTATTGGGGGTATTCGGGTCCACTCGGTTCCCGGGAAAATCAACTCCCGACAGCCGAGACTCGGTTACGCGTACAGACAACCTACGCAAATAATAATTTACGCGAATGATACGCCAACCTGCACGCAAAGCGTGTGTGCGTGTTTTAATATTCGCGCATTAAGACACGGTGCGATGCCTCATCGGCAAGCTGTCGGTCAAACCCGAATACCCCCAATTTTGTCTCCATGCCGGATAAAAATGGCGGACATGTCTGGTATCTCCCCTTTAAATCTATGATTAAGCCGTAAAGACGCTGAAAGCATGCCGCAAGAATTTAACTCATGGCTTGAAAGCGATGCCTTCAGTTATGGTCCAATAACAGGCAATGCAAAGATTCATGCCGACGTGGCTTCCTTCCGGTTTCCAGACACCGTTTGGCAACTGATGGTTATGTTACCATAGCATTAGACTATCAGAAGTTACAATGAAACCGATAAAACAGCCTATTAATGTAGTAATTTGAAAGTTAGATTTTGAATGTACTCTTTACTAAATTTCACAAACACTTATCCATTTTCATCATCTAATTTCAGATGACTTCATGAAGCAAACCCGTGGTATGATCCTGTGTTATTCCTTCAAAAATCCATCCTTCCCAGAGTTCATCTACCCTACTGAGAGTGGAGTTATGTGTTTGGATATCCACTCAGAGCACCCCTATTTACTAGCTGTCGGGTTCTATGATGGGTCCGTTGGTGTGTTCAATCTTACGAAGAAAGATATGAAACCGCTGTATCAGAGTACAGCCAAGACTGGTAAACACACAGACCCAGTGTGGCAGGTAGGTTGGAGTACAAAATAAGTATGTTGGTACCTTATTTAAAGGAGCCCAGTCTGATTAGGTCAACATTTTTTTTACTTTTTGAGATTATGGTATCAAAGTAATTCTCATATTTTTCTCATTACGCATGTGAAACTTTGTGACTAAAACATGTTCCGTTTTGAAGATATTAGTGAAAATGTTACTAATTTATGGTAACCATAAAATTATCTAATTGAGCAGTGAAGTATAGGCAACTGTAAAATACAAAATTGCTTAAATTGCTCATAAAATCAAATTGACTATTCAAATTTGAAATTAAAACCTCTTGGGGTGATCTTTCATATGTTGATGAAAACTAAACTTTGAAAAATCGGACCATGTATTGCTTGCATTGGGTAATCTCTGCCAAAATTCCACAACAAAATCAATCATGTGACCGCACGTACTGTAGAGTACCGGTTGCATTCGTAAACAATAGGGCCCTGCACTCTGGATGTTTATTTACATTGCCCAAAGAATTGTGACGCCAAGTTTAATTCTAATATCTGTCAATCAAACAGTTTACATTATTTCATAGAAATATTTTCCAAACATGATTGGCGAGATTTAATCTCTTTGATACCAAGCCACACCCATTAATACCCTCTGTACATTCTTGACCTTGTGACCCTAGCTTGGAAAGTGTCTCGTCCGTTGACTGAGTATAGAAATAACACAGCTTTGGCGATACTTTCACAGTTGTCTTGATTTATATTTACCAACAAGATAGCAGAATCCATGTACACCAAAAATGAAAAATTGCTTGCTTCTCATAAAATAGAAAAACTCACATCAGTATAAGATCATAACAGTGCAATAAACCATTAAACATGAAATAAGCTTTTCTGAAAAAGTATAATTTTCAATACAAAGGCCTAACTTTCCACATTATACTGGGTTTTTATTTCTAACTTGTAGGACATTGTTTTGTTTTTCCCCAGGTTGCCTGGCAGAAAGATGACTTGGATAACAACTTGAATTTCTTCTCTGTGTCTTCTGATGGACGTGTCACGTCATGGACACTGGTTAAGGTAAATGCATCAATTGAATACACTTCCATTTTATATTGGGCCATGATTGATGGTATGCTTAGGAGAAAATTATGAAATTGTATACGTTGAGATTCCACGGTATAAAGCATGGTCTTTACGACAAAACCAACAGATTTACTGTGTTGAAGATATGTTAATCTAAGTCAGTATAGTCATAAATCAGTAGTGAACACAATTTGCCTCAATTTCTCTGCCAAATAAACATGGTGTAGCCAAACAGAAACTTGAAGGAAGAAGCATCCTATGGGAAATCCAAGCAACCATGATAAGAGAATGAGGAGAAAGATCTCCTCACTGCGGAGAAAGATCTCCTCACTGCATTGTGAGATGCATGGCAAAGGTTATTTTACAACTTCTTGGGAAAGATCTACATGCCTCTCTTTAGTAATTTTGAAATTTTGTACTTCTGAATGAACATACCGGTACCCATTTCAGTCGAGCAATGATGAACAAGGTGGAAATAGATTTAGGCTTGACAATGGAACGTGAACCCATTGCCTTTTGATTAAGATGATTGAGGCAGTTTTATTTTCAATGATGGATCATGATATGTCTCAATCTAAAAATTCGTGAGATATTTTGAACATGTATTTATAATTTATATGAGTTATATAAATATTCAACATATCATACCAAAACAGATGAAATTTCATAAACATCACACTTCAGTGTTTGCCACAATGACCATGGAAGTCAGATGATTTAGTCTTGATCTTTTTATATCAAATACCAACTTCCTCATGTCTCTCTTTTTCGCAGAATGAACTAACCTACACAGATGTGATCCAACTTAAATTGGAAGATGTACCTCAAGAAGGACCGGAAGGAACTCAGCTTACACCACTTGGTAAGATACTATGAATTACTATATATAGTAACCACTTATATTTTTATTAGGCATCTAACAAAATATTATTGTTCAACTTTAGCTGATGTGCGCAAAGGTATTTGATAGCCTTCTTAAGGCCGCAAAAGCTAGGGCTAATCCCCCGGGGCTAATCCCTTTCAAACAATTGCTAGTCATTTTAGTAATTGCTTACATTTGTATTCACAAAGCTGACCTGCTTACAACATGTAGCAATTACTTGCATATTAGTAAGATCCTGTATGAGGAGCTTATCATTGCGATACAATCATTTTTTTGGCTATATTTGTGCTGTGTTAAGAGAACACACTGAAGTAAACTAGAGCTGCGTTGTTATAGATAATATAATCATGATATTTGTGGAAGAATGTAGAGTTACTTAATTGCTGTAATGTTTCCCTAAGTTTGCGTTTAGAAATCCCTCAGCCTAAATCAAGTAAATCGTGTCCTCAGCCGCCTGCTATTCTTTTGAATAGCTGCAAAATACAAAAGATACGATATGGATCTTGTAACAGAGTCAGTCAAGGTTTATAGAAAGCTGTCTTTCAAGGTTTATAGAGTATAGCATGACTACTGTGTGCATGGTGGCTTTTGCTTGTCTGGGTTGCTTGTGTGGGTTGATTCCAGACAGGAAAAGGTATTAGTCCAAGTATAAACTATTTGCAGATAAAACTTTTGAAATTGTGACCAATGCACCTTTTAATTCCAACTAAAATTGGATATTTGTACGGTCTGACTATATCTTTAAAGGGTTTATAGAACTTCTTGAACATGGCCAAAATTAATGGTTGGCACCCCCTTGCCTTATTTAACAATGGGCATGGTTTACAATGATAAACAAGTAGTACAAAAGCACAATCTTTCACACGGTAAACGGTAATGAACAGGGAATAAGTTTGAAAATACAAAATGACCAATAATATTGTTTTGTCACATCAAGGGGAAAATTGTTAAATACAATCAGGATTGAAAAACAAGACATAAAGTTGTCAATATTTATATTGTGGTTTTTGTTATGTTATGGTTGACTACATACTGCCAACACATTTCCTGAACAGTGAATTCTCAACTTGGTGGCAGTATATTAACACACTATTAAATGTTAACCATGAAGTCTATACACACAAGATAATTCTTGGTTCTATTTCCTGTACAGGTAAATACAAAATCATTGGTCAGTGATAATTAATTAGCCATAGGAGTTCATCAAGTGCAATGTCTCTCTGTTCCTGTACGTTTTAGACTTTGAGATGGTTTTCATATTCTTATGTGAAATTTTTGCCATCCTGGCCTAGAAATATTGTACTTATCTAAAGTTTTAAATTTACTGTTTGAACACTTAAATTGATTACTTATTTGTAAGCAGTTTTATTTATGAAATATTATATCTTGAAGCATTGTGTAGTTTTAAGTTGTTGCATTTAACTGAGAAAATGAGTAAGTGATGAGTTAAAAGATGTGCAAGCTTTTCACTGATGTCACTTTTTGCGTTGCTGCAGATCTGCAACTATAGAACATCGGCCACGACTCAGGCAATATTGTGTCAGCAACTTGCTGGATTCCACCACAACTGTCCCCCAGGCTTAGGCCTGGCGTGATCTGACACTATAGAACATCGGCCATTACTCAGGCAGTATTGTGTCAGCAACTGGCTGGATTCCACCACAACTGTCCTACAGACTTAGGCCTGGCGTGATCTGGAGATATACATCTTTGGTCCTTTTTGAAAGCTTTTCCAAATCTAGATGATTTCTTTGAACTTGCTCAAATTCTCAATTTTTGCAAAATAGCTAGGCCTAAAGCTATACCAATTTAATAAAAATTGTTTATCACCGTGCAATAATTAATTATTCTGTGTTATTTATTTAATTTGGATTTGAATCCTTAAATAATTTCAAGACCCTTTCAAAAGGAGCATTCCAGTTAAGGTCTGTACATGAAAATATAAGTTTGACTATTTAGAAGACTATTTTAGATAATGCAGAGCAAGCAAATCACATCCTTTTATCAGCACTAATGTTGACTTGAATTTGACCTCATCAATACTGCAAAGTATAGGTGCATGAATCAAAGTATAGGTGCATGCTATATATTTATGTTAAAGTCTGAGCTGAACCATCTATAAAACTGTTTGAAATGAAAACTCTTCTTGTACACTCATTTGCGAATCAGAATCATGATCAAGAATAATGACTCCATTTCCAAAAAAATGCTATAATGCAGATGACCAGAGTAATTGAACGGTTGGACCAGAATACCATTACTCAAATCAGTGCCTAAGCAAAATAAGTTAACACCCAAGAAACTGAGAAAATGAGTAAGTGATGAGACTAAAAAAAGCTCTAAATCCAAATATTAAAAGTACATGAGATGTATGAACCCACATTGGTAGCCAAGTTCAGTAAAAGCCAATAGATGGCGCCCGTCATTTCAAAAACTGTTTGCCCACTTATGACATATCACAAGTGGCCACTGCTCATTTTCCCATAGAAAACAATGCAAAATTTTATACCATTTTTATATTTTTAGCTTAAATGAGCGTCACTTTCATGATTTCTAGTTGAATAGATGTTGTTTATTGGTCATTTCCAAACACAACCCTGTATTCATTTCATTTAGTAACAGGATTTAAAGGGGATAAATGTTAAAATAAAACATTTTCCCCATAGACTTACACACTTAAGAAGTCTGCTGAATTCTGCAGACTTACCGTTGTAAAATCTGGCCCTGATCATATGGTTTTTGGCAATTTCTTTTTGCTCTAACTTTAAAAGTACTTAACCTAGAAAGTGGGTTGAACCACCATTTTGTTGCAAATTTTGTCACCTTTAATTTTAAGAAAATATTTCAATTTTCTAAATTTTATGAACATACCTAACATTGTACTTCGACGCAACCATAAATACCATACTGCCCTTGCCATGAAATATGATTTAGATACACTTACAACCAAGAAAGGGTTATACGAATTTCTATTTGACCATTTCAGCACTTATCTAACTATATGTGATGGCTCACCCCAAAAAGGGTGACTTTGCAACAGAACACTTTTCAAGAAACTTGTGAAAATAGGCAGCAAAAAATAAAGAAAACAATTTCAACAAGTAAGGTGTCATTTTAAAGCTTAGAAAATGCTGTAACAGATGAAATAATAAAATTAAAAATGATATCATTTGCAAAGTCCCCCACCCTTTTTTTTCCGGGAGGGGGGGGGGGTGAGCCATCACATATAACTTAAATTTTATATTCATCAGATTATTCTTACTCAGAGATGCCAGTTTTTCTGTTTTAACCTGATTTCAGGTGTTTTTACTCCAAATGTACGTGTTTTTATATGTTTTCAGCTTTTTTTGCCAAAATTTATGCACATTTTCAAGATTTTTTGAAAGTTTCAGGTTTTTTCAGTGATACATACTGGCATCTCTGTTACTGAAGTTTTTTAACAAGTCTTTGTTTTATGTTGTCATGAAAGCTTCAATATTTTGAACAATGATTCAGAATTTTTAAATAAATTTCATTATGAAATCTCCATGCTTGACGTAAACAGGTATTCTATAATATTTGCTGACCCATATTTTTCTTTCATAAGTTTAACCTTTAAGCAATCATCTATAATGTACTATCATTGTGAATGTTCATAGGACTATCGTCTAACTTGCTTAAAATGTGACAGATCATTGATTATGCAAGAATGTTTGTCAAAAACATTTGTAATTCATTGTCATTATGAATACATGCGACTTCTTTATCAAACAATGTGTTTGCACTCTATACAAATTATGCTTTAGGGCAATTTATGTTAAGCGTTAAGATAGGTCTTAAGAAAGTGTGTAGTTGATGTAATTTAATGGTAATACACAACAGTGTGAACCAGGATGCTTCATAAGTACAAAAGGACTTGACATAAATCTCACAACTCGTGTATGTGATGAATTGGCGCCTGCTCTTTTTTTTTTTTTTTTTTGCTATTGGTAGTCTTCTGCAAAACTGAAAATGATAGTGGGATTAAAGAAATAATATATTGGACCTCAGAGGAACTGTTGGTGCATATCATTGTCTTTATACTGTTAAGGAAATATTGTTTCCAAGAAAATTGTCAAAGTTATCTTAATCCTTATCCATACATAAATTTTCAGCTGTTCGTAATATTAATATAACATTTCCCAAATATCTTACAAGGGATTTGCCTTGATGGTTCTTTATTCAACATTGACTAATTTCGATACCTTTTGGAAAGTCAACTTCGATATCCCAAACTGCCATTGTTTCATTTGATACCAGACATGAAAATTTGGAGCCTTGCATAACACAACTACATGAGTGACTTTTGCAGATGCATGTAATGTTGCAGTACAGTCACTGTGGATGCTGATTGGAAACGTTGTTTTGATGGAAGGTACGGGTGTGTGCCGCCCTCAAGACCCCCTTTTCAAGCCTCCTCTTCCGCTCCCCAAGATGCTCTTTTCAAGATTACTTCAGTTAGACCCAATTTTCAAAGACAATGACTCAAAAGTGTGTTTACTATCTTTCAAGCTAATTTTGAGCAATTTTTAGCTCGAATAGTCATATTTTTATGGGAAAAAAGCTGTTCTTGAAACCTCGATTTGGGAAAAAATCAGTTCCATAGACCCTATTTTTGACCAAAAATCTGTTTCGCAAGACCCTATGTTTCATATATATCGCGGATCTGACATACCTACCAAAAATTTTTGGTTTTGGAGTGCCCCCCACCCCCCGAGATTTTTCCATTTAAATCAAATTGCATTTATTATATAAATTAGGCAGTGGTAAAATATGATTATATAAATGTTCAGTTTGGGGTTAAAGTATAGTTTTTAAACTTATTGTCCAGATGCTTACTGCAATATATCAGTATTTGCTTTCTGAATGTTTGTACCAAAATTCATTTCAGAAAGATGTTTCCATAATAGATATCTTAATGATCATAAGAATTTTTGTGAATTCTGGCCAATGAGATTAAAACATAATGGCTGTACATTGCCGATTTGACACACACTATTCTGTTGGACTCACTGATGTCACAGACTAGAATCCTGTCTTCTGATTGGTCAATTGAGGCTGTTTCATGTTTCTCCCTGGTGTGAAACATTGCATTGGAGGTGAATGGTGAATGGAGTCTAAAAAGGTCTAAAAAATTATCTTTGCAGCTAACTTAATTTTTGTATCAACTCCTTTCTTTGATATATTGTGCATAAATTTGTCTTTAATGTAATGTAATGTAATGTAATGTAATGTAATGTAATACAATGCAATGCAATGCAATGCAATGTAATGTAATGTAATGTAATGTAATGTAATGTAATGTAATGTTATGTAATGTAATATAACTTTAATGTAAGAAAATATTAATGAATTGGAATGGGAATAAAATATTTTGGAAATATTGTTCACTCCATAGACATTGCAGTAAGTTTCACTACAGTGACAATGAATGAGGATTCCAAATTCAACAACTGCATCCAACAGAAAACCCATTATACATCATATTGTGAATTGAAAAGCTTATAATTAAGGAGGCACAATACACACACAAAAAGTATTGAACATTAATAGGTTTACATGATTTTGTTTCCCTTTGTTTGACTGATCCATTGAAACCAAATATATATAGCGAGGCCAATATTTTGTGCGAACAAAGCTATATCTGTCTTTGTAAAGTTTGTTTTTAGCATATTCCCGGAACTCAGTTTTATTCCAAGTTTTTAATTGGTCATGCAAATAGGCCAGATTTAGACACAGCTGTCAGAAAGCAGTCAATGTCCTAACTGTATCAGGGGGTACATCAAGAATCTAAGGTTAACACCCTGGTCACATAAGCCTCAAGAAGCCGCAACCCTGCAACGCCGGTATGACAATGGTATGACACCAGACATTGTATACAAGCTGCAAGGTTTTAACTCTGAGTTAAATTCTTGCAGCATGCTTCCGGCATCTCTACGGATCACAGATACTTTCCTGACACCGGTCCGACACCGGCCGGTGTCCGATTGGCGTCTGCTGAATTGACGCTGTAAACACATCGTAACCTCTCCGCAAGGTTATGTGACCAGGGTATCCGTAAAGAGTATAAGGCAAGGGTTTTCATAAAGGCAACTGTTTGCTTAAATCTAGCCCACCTACCAATGATGTCTGCCCCATAGATTACATATAGGCCTAAGCAACTGGTCTAATTTGTGCTCTGAATTGGAGGTTAAGTAATGAAATTATGTCCACACTTTTACTGATGCTGCACAACTGCATAGCAACACTGGCCACTGGTAAAAAGCATTTGACCACAACACAATATACGCTTCTCATTTTTCCACACAATTGTGCGTACTCAGCAATCATGCTTGACGCATGCAATAGTTGTATTTTCTCGGGTCAAAGTACCCTCCAGTTGCAAAAGTATATTATTGCCGGCCCTTGACCGGGCCCTTAACCTACTCTGAAATATAAAGGGAATGCAAAAAGTGCAGTTGTAGTTGGCCTTCAAATGCGTATTCTCTGTCTTTTATGTCTTCTTGAGCAAATTTGAATGAGACCTACTGATATTAGACATTAAACCATTTTCTTATTGTTTTCAATGGCCATCAGACTTTCTTTTGAATATTGACGTGGTGATTTATTTACAACCATTAACGATGACACAAAGATTGTCTTCAGATCTTATACTATAGTTTACATTTCTTCTGCCCCTTCAGTTGATTGTATCAGACCTTTTTATGTGCACCAAATGTGCAGTGTGTGAACCCCCCCCCCCTCCCTCTTTGAATGTTCACTAGTATTGTGTTTGCCCTTCCATATTTACTGACCCATTTGTGTTGGTTGCTAAGTTCTTCACAAATCGAATCTATAGCTATTATCCCTCCATTTAAAAATCAAATCAAAACTTGAATCACTTGATTTCAAATAAAGCATCAATTACTTTCTTATTGTTTCTCAGTTTCTTGCTTCAACAAAATCATACCTCGCAACAGAAATAAACTCATTCTAGAAATGGACAATACAATTTCCATCTAACTTCCAATAGCTCTTCATTTGGTTTTCGGTAATGAATAGGTTCATATTTGACAAAGAAGTGATCATTAGGGAGTCTTTATTCTAGTTGTATTCAATAGTGTCATTTCACCCAGGGGTCTCTATTTACCATCAGGCAACCAACTTTTGCTTTCAGAAATTTAAGAACATGTCGTACATCCAAATCTTTTGTCATATATATTATTGACATGCATTATCGTTACATCTGTTGATTGTTTTGGTTTAGGTGTGAAACATGAGCAGCTATAATGATTCCATTTTTTTATTAAAAGCAATTAGCAGACAAGATAGGAACTGCTAATTGAAACAAGAGACCTTGATCATGACTTCCATACTGCAGTATCTGGGTCATTCTGGTATGTTATTTTAGATGAGGAGTTGTGCTTGTTTCTTAAGAACTGGTACCGTTCCCCTGATCGCCCCACGCGCTGCCTGGGAGAACAGGGCCTGTATCTATACCATAGATTTACAGGGGAGATACAAGGCATGCCGCCATTTTTATTCCGGCATGGAGACAAAATTGGGGGTATTCGGGTTTTTGCCGATAGCTTGCCGATGATGCATCGCACCTTGTCTTAATGCGCGCATGTTGAAACATGCACACACGCTTTGCGTGTAGGTTGGCGTATCATTCCCGTAAAGTAAAGTATTATTTGCGCAGGTTGTCTTTACGCGTAATCATGTCTCGGCACCCGGAGTTTATTTTGGCGGGAACCGAGTGGACCCGAATACCCCCAATTTGAGCTCCATGGCTGACGACGCCATTACACAGGCTGGTATACAAAGCCTGGTATCTCCCCTCTAAATCTATGATCTATACACATTTCTACACCTGAAAATGTTCTTCCCAAATGTGTACTCAAAATGCAAGTGAACCGAAAGAGTCACAAATGTACTGCTGCATAAGAACACCCTCATCACTACATGAAGGAACAAATGCTAGAAGTGACTTGTGTTTGTGGCCAGCTGTAGGCATGTTGGACACTAAGTGGGTGTTGGTCAAGGCACTGAAATCAGGGCTACTTTAGACAAGACATAAGTGACACCTTAAGATACCAAATAGTAGTACATTTCTATTTATTAAAAGATAAAAAAAATGTACAACATTAGGCTAAA
>JXSR01S012144.1:15103-29157 GCA_000969725.1 Ophiothrix spiculata | reverse complement strand
CGAACATCATAAACGACAAATCACACCTTTCGGAGGTCTGGGCAATCTGACGTCATTTACCATACCACGTGTAGCAGCTCATGAGCTTGACTGTGCATCCACTGCCCGGAGGGGGGCACTCAAATATGAAAGTGACGTACCTGCTCCTACTGGCTTTCGAAATGTAGGGGCAATAGGTGAGAAATACGTTGAAAAATAGGGGAGCATTCGGTGTAGAGAGTCAAAAAACCGGGTCATTTCGGCAATTTGTTGGCAAGAGCGAAAAACAGGGTCATTCGGTGTCAGTGTTTGAATAAAATAAGCCTAATTTTGACATTTACGGAATCACTGCTCTTCAAAATTTTCGAAAAATTGACACTTTCAGCGAAAAAAGGAGTCATTCGGTGTAGGTTCTCGAAAAATCAGGGCAATGGATGAGAGTCACCATAAAAAAGGTTGACTTTCAAAATAAAAGGGGTTCATTGGGTGACAACTCAGTGAAAAGGGGGGTCATTGGGTGAGAGCGGAGCAAAAAGAGGGGGTCATTCGACAGGAGCATGACGCGTGCCGATATATGGGAGTGCCCCCCCCCCCCCGGGATCCAATGTATATCATTTACGGGCTATAGGGAAATGATTTTATCCTGTTTATCTTAAGAAATTATGTTGTAAAAGTGTTTATTGAAGGAATATCAATCTAATACGATGGGAAAAAAATAACACTTTGTTTTCAAAATGGAAAAAAAAAGAAGAAGAAAAGGCGCCGACGGGATCCGAAACTGGGACCTCTCGGACAAAAAGGATTACACTAACTTGATCACTACCGGGGTAATATAATATAAATTCGATGCCTTTATTTGACCTCATTGGACCAAGCGTTACATTCGCTTACGTGGGCGTATTTTACCCCAAATTACCGATTTTTTTAGTAAATCTGTTGAAAAAGTGTTGTCGCTCTCTTTTGACACAGATGACCAAGTGGCTAAAATATATTAAGTCCAGAACCGTAGATTTTAGGTAAAACACAAAAACCTAATTTGACGTCACTCAAGGAAAATAAACACTTGCAAAATCACACGAAAAGACAATTATATTTAAAATTGTGTGATTGAAATTTAACATGATTATTTTACTTCAGGTGTATCAGCTACAATGCCTACAGGGTGACTACGAATGATTTATACCCGGTTTCAAAAAATCAGAAAAAATATTAAATCGTAATTTTTCATAAAGCCAACAGCTTTTCTACAATAGTGTGTAAGTCTTCTACATTTTCCATCATCAAAATATCATGCTTCAATGCTTTTTAAGATGACGTAATTGAAAATCTAGGCAAACGTGGTTTTGACCAGTGCAAATGTACAGGTATAATAAATACTTGTAATATGCACACTTACTGATGTTTGTAAAGTTTAATAAATACAACTTGACCAATTTCAAACCGTTTTGCATTACCTTGGAGACTTCTTGACCTATTCCTACACAAAATAGCGAGATAGTCTTAATAATCACAAATGGAGCAAGACACCACATTGGCGCCGCGGGAGAGTTGAGGAACCATAGTTCTGTTGATTATGTCAAAATAATTCGGCGCGTTGAGGTTTCCGTCGACAAAAACTCAGGTCCTAATATTGAGTTGAATTTTAAGTTTTAATTTTAGCAAAGTAAAAGAGGGTTTCAGTGTAGTCTCTCTATAACTTTCCACAAGAATATGCGATTTGAAAAAATCAAAATTCTGCAGAAACCTAAAGATATGTATAACTTTAAAATAAATTAGACTTGACCAAAACCTTACCCACTTGTCCATAAAAAATTCGATAGCCGGTATAAATCATTCGTGGACACTCTGTATAATGGACGAAGGAGACACCTTGCACTGCAATGACGGGCGCATTTAACGTGTCCTTTTAAATTCTATATTTTCATTACAGATTTTAGTCCAGACCAAACCTAGAGATGGTCAAGTGATAGCTCCAAAATTCAACAATGGGTATATAGGCGCCATCTTTCAAGCGTATAATGAACACCGCCACTTAGTGTTAAGTCCTGATGACGTGTGGTTGGCCGTCACCACGGCTCTTGGTTTTTACGTCAACAACCACGCAGAGGAGATGCGATCAACTTTCGTAGATCATGAAGGAAAGATAGAACTGACGGCAAGTGGTGGAGGAAATGTGTACTCTGCAAACTGGGGGATGATGATTGATCAGATGTCAGACTTGATTGAGAAGAACACCAAGGGGGACGTACGCTCATGGATAGAACCAAACTTCAGCACTACAACACCTGTCATTAAAACCGTTGGACAGGTTGTACTAATGGGTGTCATGAAACAATATTTCGATTACAAAATGTGTTTGACTTGTGGTCTACCAAAAGTAACACTCGAAGGTACACTTGACGACTGGAAAGAGTTACGCCGCAAGGCCAGTCACCTGAAGACCTTCAAAGTTGACTGTCTCACACACTGGGCGGGACTGCTGGATCCAATCTTGGCGCAGTTTGAACAGTCATATATGGGTAATGTCGATGTTGAATTTTGGAGTCGCATCTGTCATCGTGACGGTTGGGGATCAGGACCCAGGTATCTGTGTGGTTGGGTGAATGTCTTCATCCCCTTTAACCAGTCTGGTGAATATAAGTTAAATAATGCGGATCCTTCTAAAAACGATTGGTGCAAAATCGACTATAACGACATTCCACCATCCACCACTGAAGTACCCGTTCTGATTGATGATAATGGCAGGATGTATTCCACCATATTTTACGGCGGCCATATTGTTTGTGTGTACAACGAAGCAGACGACACTCTGCGTCCTTCTCTAGACTGGGCCATTGTTGACGTCACAGAATTTCTTGAAGTTCAAAGCAAAGATGATGCCGAAGGCGCTCAAGTCTCAGATGAGTTGCAGAGATTGCACAAAAGAGCTCAACGTGATAAGAACGCGTATCAGTGGCAGAAGTTTCCCAAACCCACCATTTTTGGAGCATAATGTCAACACTACACTCGGGAACCTTTTTGGTAATATAAGTTCAATGACGATAAATATATGTTTTTTACATTAAAGTTTCACTAAAGCTTTGCAATTTGGTAAAATTAGTGTAATTCTAACAAGAGACTAGTAATGGTGATACTTTTTTAATAATTCCTGGACAACAACGAGCCGTATACATGAAAATTAAGTAAACAATTAAACAAAAATATGAAGGCAAAAGCATTTGCTAGTCAAGTAGAAGAAAAAGCATTCGCTGGTTTTGATAATGTATAAACATTAATATATCATGAAGGGTCATTAACAGAATTTTTTCCATTGGCATGATCACATTTTGGTGTGGCAATGAGTCTCCAAAAGTATATTCGGCGACAAATTAATACATTTGTCAAAAATCCATGTTGTTCTTATTGAAAATACATTTGAATTGATTCATCAATGAACACAACATGGTACCGTAGTTCAAATCTGTTGTATAATATGTCATTCAAAACAAAGGTTTCAGTTTACATTGGTTTACAAAATCGTAATAACAAAAGAAGTATCGATTTGATCGTACCCCACAAAAGAGACCTGTCAATCAAAATAGGTGATTACTTTATCGTCTTCTACGAGCAAAAGCGAAGCAGCCTGGGCTTCAGTAATGGGTTTACAAAATCGTTATAAAATGCATTGTATTATGCATGACAAAACGTGCGAACTAGGTATATTGTATTTTCCATCAAATATTTGAACAGTCAATAAATAAAATGAGTATTGGACACTAAACATGCTAAAGCGACACTGTACCGACTGTCAATATCGAGTGAGTCAATAAAAACGCAATAGGCTCATTCCAGTGAAAATGAAACTTTTTTTGGCTTCAAGCAAAACAACAACTTTTTATTCGACCACATAAGCAGGTTTTTCAGTCATACGTTTGTTACTTGGTACGTGAAAAGTATTTTTGTAAAAGAATGTTTTTCTATCCTGGCATGAATGAGCACATGTTTAAGTTCAAAAATGTCACAAATGTTACCAAAAAGTTACACCAAAATGTCACAAACGTTACCAACGTTACCAAACAAAATATTGCATTAAAAGAAATTCTGACGATAGAATTTCCTACCACTTTTATGAAATATTCTTAAATATGTTACCCATCATCTGTGAAAAGCGCAATAAAAATATGTTAACATGTCTGAGAATTTTTACTTTGAAGTCACTTGGAGCAAAAACATTTCAGTGCGATGTCACAAACGTTACCGAACGTTACATAAACTTTATTCAGTATTTTGGTAATTAATTTAATCTTTAAACACCTACATGTCTTGATCCCACCAGTGAGCACCATTATCAACAATAAACTCATGGACATAATGTTTATGCTAGGTTCTTTGGCCAATTAGAAGTGAAAATTTTCGGTCACAAACGTCACTTTGGATTCGCCCAATAGGTGAAATGGGCACCATATGAATCGCCCAATAGGTGAAATGGGCACCATATCTAAAGAACAAGATAAGTACTAAACAAATAATGTTATTTCTTAGTAGATCATGAATTGTCCTTCAGAATGGTGAAATAATGGGGACAATTGATAAATATGTCGCCAAGATATTAAAAGAGGGTGGTGTAAAATCATTTTTGTCCAACTACCCAACATTTTGTATCTCATAAAGATTGAATGTAACAAAGTCTCCTATTATTTTATTGTGACCCTGCAAACACTGTGACGGGCCTTCAAAAGTATCATTTGGTTTTGTTGAACACATCATGTGCAGAATAAAACTCAAAGTCCAACTCTTCCATCTTCATGGCCTCCATGAAGCTTGATACGCCTCTTACGTGTTGGAAACTATACTCGTGAGAATTATTTTTCAATCGAATGGTGAAATGGTCCAGGACAACAGATTGATTGATCAGTCAGAATTTAAGATGTCCATCTTTATTGGAATTGATTGATCAGTCAGAATTCAAGATCCCCATCTTTATTGGACTTGATTGATTAGTCAGAATTCAAGATATCCATCTTTATTGGAATTGATTGATCAGTCAGAATTCAATATCTCCATCTTTATTGGAATTGATTGATCAGTAAGAATTCAAGGTCTCCATCTTTATTGGAATTGATTGATCAGTCAGAATTCAAGATCCCCATCTTTATTGGAATTGATTGATCAGTCAGAATTCAAGATCCCCATCTTTATTGGAATTGATTGAACAGTCAGAATTCAAGATCCCCATCTTTATTGGAATCGATTGATCAGTCAGAATTCAAGATCTCCATCTTTATTGGAATTGACTGATCAGTCAGAATTCAAGATCCCCATCTTTATTGGAATTGATTTATCAGTCAGAATTCAAGATCTCCATCTTTATTGGAATTAAGCTAATTGAGTACTGATTGAGTACGGTCTAACAGAGAATTTCCAGTCAATCTTTGAAGCTTTTTCTCAGCTGCCAACCAACACCTTCAACGATATCTAAATCTAGCAACAAGAGAGGTAAGATGTACAGCAAACGAGACAAGCGCTGACAAGAGGTGTACCAAGCCTCATGGAAGCCCTAAAGATTGAAGAACTGGACTTCATTGAGATTTATATTGCACATGTTCACAAAAAAAATATTAAATCCCCATCAAAGTTTTCCAGGGTCAGCGGAATGGAAAGACATTGTCACATTCAATCCTTTAATTAGACACATGCTCAAAATGTTCGGTAGTTGGACAAAACAGTTTTTATACCACCCTCTTCAAATAGGCATATCTTTGGAACGCCTTTATCATTTTTCCCAATTTTCAACATTCTAAACATGCTAAATGTAATTCTATGTCTACTTCCTCACAAAAGTTATTTGTTTATCATACATCTTGTTCTTTAAATATGGCGCCCATTTCAACTATTGCGTTTTATAGACTCATGGTTTATTCAGAGTCTTGTCGATATGCATCACACGATGACCATCGACACGCAGTCTTGTATACGCGCTATTCCTTGTGCATAGCGCGTGTTAAGACTGTGCGTCGATGGGCATCGATCGATGCATATCGACAAGACTCTGAATAAACCATCACTCGGTATGTGACCAATGATCATTATCTAAATTGCTTAATCCTACCTTATTTTATAGAAAGGATTTTCCATTTAGAGAGAGGGTGAAAGGGGTAAAATAATACTTCTATTTATCATGTTCATGAGTAATGAAATACATTTTTTTTGCGCTTAAACTAATTTGTATAATCAAGTCGACCGACAAAATGGCCGCTATTTTACTAGGGTTTGCACTAGTTTCTAGAGATGAGGCAAAATAATGACTCTCGCTTTTAAAATCTGTGGTTGTAATATGATAAGAACATAGATCGCTTGCTTTTGACATAATTTGGAAAAAATTTAAAGCAAAATTATAATTTAATATATTAATTATATCATTTTTAGCAAAATTAGAATCCAGTAAAAGTCAATGGGTAGATATAACACTGCCGAATTTTTCAGGAAGGTCGTCACTGATAATGAGAACAAGCTAGCAAACGTACTTAACTTTTTCCTTGTGAAAAGTTTTTATACTGAGGTAAGTAAAAAATCTGTAGTGCAGAAGTCTAATCATCATTATTTCTAAATAAAACGTTGTCTTTACAAAATGAACAACATTTTTGTAGCTGATTGAGGTAAGAATGTCAAAGCAGTAAAACATTAAAGTAGCCCCACTTCTCTGATCAGCTGATAATCAAAATCAGAGACTCAAAATCAAAGTACAGTTTGTAAATAAGTTTACATTCAGTAAAGGGCTTCCAATTCAAAGAGTATGCCACATTCTGTAAATTAATTTTACTTTATAAGTAGACTAGACAATTGTCTTTTTCAGAACAACAAAAGTTATGAATGTAAGACAACACATACAAAGAAAACGGCTAGTTTTGAAATGTGTAAGTAAAAGCAGTTGTGCAAAGTCAATGAAAATAACGAATGATCCTTATGCTTCCCCGTTTTTTACATATTCTAAACTTTGAGAGTCAGTGAATATCAGATCAGAGCTCCTGTTACCAAAATGTGACGCATTTGTGGTAGTAATTTGCTTTAAAGAGGATGCTGATTAATTGGTGAACTTGTGTTTGGCTTAAACTAGCTCTTAATAAAGAAACATAAGGGTATCAAATTCAAGTAATGTTGGACAAGCTTACTTTATTAATGTCTTGCCAGTGATGAAATTAAGTCTCAACAAAAACTGGGTTTTTTTTTTGGTGTAGAGAGTGAAAGAGCCTTGTAAATCAATTGTGAAAAAAACTAGAAAGATCGTGGTCAAATTACCTTGTTTTCATGAAACACCTTAACTGCCAGTTTAATATCAAAAAGGAAAAGAATTGACCATTAAATGTTGAAAGTGATTTGTTTTGCCTTATTTGTTATTCTTAATCGTGAAAAACAGTTACCCAAAATCCAAAAACACAACAGTTGAAGCATGTAAACCTTTGCGCAACCTGATTTTTTCACCATTTACATACACTCTTAGAAGGCCGGTATCAAATATACGAGTAGTTCTCGGGATCATTTTATTTTGATCCTTTAAGGATCACTTTTGATCCAACGTGGATCGTTTTGATACTTTTTCGGATCAAAATATACAAATGGATCAAATTCATCAGGATCCTTTTTGATCCTTTTTTAGGATCATTTTATTTTGATCCTTTTTGATTACAATATCAAAGTTTTGATCCGTATTTCTGGTTTACTTTGACACGGAAAGGATGAGCTCATATTTGATACCGCGTTTGGATCCAACGTGATCTTTTGTTTCATTTTTGAGTACATCCCATATCCACTACATAGCCGGGAATGTATGCAATGTATACAAATACGATAATTTTATCACTCTTGATAACTGCCTGTTCCGTGGGCGAGTGGTTAGAGCGTTGGTCATTATAATTGGTAATTATACATGGTGCACATGCGGCGTGGGTTCAAACCCTGCTAGGGTCACTTCAGTGAGATGTTTTTAGGCAGATCTTTTTTATAAGAAATATTTGATCCTTTTATCGGATCAATAATTTTGATCCTTATTTTTGGATCACTTTGATCCTTAAAGGGTAAGCTCATATTTGATACCTAAAAAGGATCAAAATTGATCCTTTTTGTCTCATATTTGATCCTTCCTTTCTAAGAGTGTAGTTCTCGATATTTGTCGTATTGGTTATCCCACATTAATCATTTTTCTCTTATGAAAAGAAAACTGTCTAGTCTACTTATAATTAAACATGATTTTACTTAATACTTCATACTTTTTGAATTGGAGGCAATTTTTAAACTTTAAACTTCTTTTTGATGCACTCTGTATTCTGGTCAAATGAAGTCATTCCTGTATAGACACGAGTCAATAGATAACCACTGACCCATTTTGCCTTTTAACATTTTTCAGGGGTTTATAATGGGCATATTAACATAACATTTCTAAAAATCATATATGTATATTATTTTGGTAAAAAGTTTTATTTTGATGTTTTTATTGATAAAACATTCATAGGTCGTTTCTTTGAATTTAAGAAACGTTGCTATTTACAATACCGTATATTATAAAGTTGCAGGATCAGTTACGAGAAAAGAACGCTTCATTCTGTTAACTATCATGGTCGAGTTAAGCTAATGAACGCACGGTACCAAACCAAAAGTGAATCATACAATTATTGTCGTAGGTAGTTTTCGATGCACAAGTTATTACGTATTCAGCCATTATATGAATATTTTGATATAAAGTCAGCTCTTAAAAAATACTATTTGTGCAAATCATTAATGGCCTACGAAGTTCAAATTTAGCTCACTTAGTAAAAACAGTGTATTTTATAATCTGAATAAATTAAAACATCAATAGGATACCACAAGTTGTATTTATGATTGAAAATTCGAGGTCGTTTCAATATTTTTACGATATTTTTAAGAATTAATTATGCAAATGAGGTTGATAACCCCCTTATTTCGTCTAAAACGTATAGTGATATGAAAGCCTTGATTACCATTATCAACATTCAGCAAGTCACACATTTCTGAATACTTGTATTCTTTTTTGATAGACGATACTCTATTGATAGTTTTCGTTTACCAAAAACTTCAATTTTTGTACAAATTTCCCTGTAATTCGAAAAATACTGACCTACATGTTCCTACACTTCATAATCATTAACTTTGGACCCTTTTTAACATTCTTGGATAACAAATTCCTATGTACCCACATTTTCGGACCAGTGATTTTTGGTGTTGTATCTGCTGCGTTATATAGATGATGCTTTATATTCGTGTGATGGTAAATATACCCTCCCTCATTGAAAGATTTATTGTTCCATTTCACAAGCCGGTAGGCGAGTGAAATGGAACAATTAATCTTTCAATTCGGGGTGGTATATTTTTACCACCATACTCATGAGCAGTTAATATTTTTATAGTCGTTATTATATGCGTGCAATTTTATTGAATGAAGAGCACATATTGCGCAAAAACAAAGCCTTATAACGTATATAACTCACACAAAGAGGTGTTCACTATCGAAGTTACGTCATTATCGAATTCATTTCCTCCTTCAGCAACCGTTTCACAATATTCACGTGACACATTTACTTGAATACACCAGTACAAGAAAACCAGAAACTCCAATAGCTCCCTTCTGTAAATTATACTTACAAAATATAAATGCATACAAATCCCTGAAAATACTGTCACATCATATTTTGTAAGTGTAATTTACAGAAGAGAGCTATTTGAGTTGGTGTTTTCTTGTACTGGCGTACAATCGTGTTGACAATAATCCAAGGTCGGATCGTTTCCCATAGCACTATTACTTGACCAGCGAAGTGTATTACTTAGTCTTAGGTCCGGTGCAGACTCCTCTATCGTATAGAATATTTTGCTTAGAATATTCTATGCTGACGATAAAATGACGTAGGTCATCGAAAATAACTTTGTGTTTTATACGATTAACTACGTCATTTTGTCGTCAGTATCGAAAAATCTAAGCAAAATATTCTATACGATAGTGGAGTCTGCATCGAGCCTACCTAAAACCATGGCGAAAACTATGCCGCCCACCGTGAACTGTGTATAGTGTGGAACGACTGCTTCAGTAAATCAGACTATTACGTAATATCTTCGACAGCGAATTCGCTCATGGTTTATAGTTTTTATGCTAAACACCTCAAAAACGATAAGTGGACAGTTAGTCTGACACCCCCATAAATCCAAGAACGATCCCTTAAAGTTCATATATGAAAAACACGCACTCTCAGGTAAATATTAAACCCCAAATTTGTCATCAAAACCATTACTATCATTTTACACCAAGGTGCAAAATTATTCTTGGTAAAAATGCAACTCATACTCTGATGCAATTAAAGAATGTGGAATTTAAAATCTTGTTGATCGCAGACAAAACCATAGCAGTTGTAATCGTTACAGCTTTCTCTACAAGGCGATCTGTATAAATGGCACAGCTCTGATCCCAGCTCTGGAATCTGTTCCAGAAATATATCCTTAGGATGTTTATCATAAGCTGCAAAAGATTAACAATAACAAATCTGACGGGCCAGATGGCATTACAGCCAAACTGATTCATGAATTCCCTTATGAACTATATAAACCTTTGTGTACAATTCTGAACTCATCTTTTGTGGTTCCATCCCAAGGGAAAAGGGCAATTGTTGTGCCCAAACCAAAGACAACTTCACCAGTTTGGAACCAACTTCGCCCAGTTTCCCTCACTCACCACTTTGCTAAGATTGCAGAGGTGATTGCAGAATCCTTTGTTATTGGATGGCTTATGAATGACATCGAGAATAAAATTGATAATAATCACTTTGGCAACCTCCCACTATTCAACCTCCCACTATCTCGTTAAATTGATTGATAAAATCCTGTCCCATTTAGAAAAAAAAAACTGATTGTCTTAAGATCTTGGGCGTCAACATCACTAAAGATCTAAAATGAGATGTGCACATTACTGATGTTATTAAATGGGCCAGTGGTAGATTGTTCATGTTACATCCTTATAAGATTCGGTTTACCACTCCAGGATCTTAAGACAATCTATTTTGGCTTCATTAGACCTCTTGTTGAATATGCTGTGCCCGTTTGGCATCCTGGACTTACTGAACAGCAGCACTATGCTATTGAGCGGGTGCAGAAAAGAGCTCTTAAAATAATTTTGGGAAACAAATATAACTCCTATACTGATGATGTTATGAACAAACGTCAGTTACAAGAACTACGTAAACGTCGTGATGAATTTTGCATTCAGTTTGCAGACAAACTTCTGAATCACCCTAAGTTTCGCGACTGGCTGCCACGTTTTCAAGGAGAGGTTAGCAGATACACTGGCTATTCAAAGTTTTTCCGCACTAAAACATTATTCAGCTGTATCTCACAAGGTGTTTATAAGGAAACTATCTGGAAACTTATGTTGCTTTTGGTCAGATCTGATAGGTTATCTAGTTAAGTGTAAAATTGAGCTCCGAATGGGATCAAACCCCCTCACGTACAGGGAGGGGAAACAAAACAAATGAGTCGAAAAACGTGATTTTTAGGTCAAATTTGACTTGACAACACCTGGGTCAAGGTCACTTCACCACTCAAGTTGAGTGGTCATATGGAATGTGTATATGTAATAGAATGACAAGCAGGCAATTAAATGTCCTGGTCACGCTTGACTTCGCCAAGATAATGTTTGGAAGCAAACGAAAAATGATCGTTCAACGCCTCCCAGTTTACAAAAATAGGGCTGTGGTAAAAGTTGAAAGGTCCCTGGCGGTATATGACATTTTAAAAGGTTTTAAGAGGCTTTCAATCTATCATATACCGTCACAAAACACTCCACATTCATCACAGCCCTATTTTTGTAAACTGGTTGGGCCTTACAGGATTATTTTTCGTTTGCTTCCAAGCATTATCTTGGCGAAGTCAAGCGTGACCAGGACATTTAATCGCCTGCTTGTCACTCTATTACATATACACATTCCATATGACTACTCAACTTGAATGGTGAAGTAACCTTGATCCAGGCGTTGTCAAATCAAATTTGACCTAAAAATCACGTTTTTCGACCCATTTGTGTTGTTTCCCCCTACCCCTACGTGAGGGGGTTGATCCCATTCGGTGCTCAATTTTACACTTTACTAGATTACCTATCAGATCTGACCAAAAGCAACATAAGTTTCCAGATAGTTTCCTTATAAATGCCTTGTGATATATGGCTGAATAATGTGTTAAGTGCGGAAATACTTTAAATGGCCAGTGTATATGTTACATGTACGTGATGCAAATCTTCTCCACATTCTGGAATTCACACTCAGAGGTATGCTTACAGCCCAATACCTTACATGGTCGGCTTGTGGAACAAGGGCGCTTCAGATGTTTGATCTTGCAGCTTTTTCATTCTTTTGCTTGTGAGTTGTTAGATTTTGTGCCTGGGTGTCTTTCAGGTGTGATATGAGGTGTAACTGATGAGTTGTTGGTGTTTGTTTGCTGTGTTCTATTTGTTGTAAGCAAGGTTTGCGTGTTTCTGCTATTTTTTCTTTAACAAGGTAGAATTTTGCATTATGTTTATTGTAAAATGTATTCAATTCAGCAATTGGCTGCTATGTACATTGTTGTTGAATAAACCTTGAATAATACGCAACTCAAGACTCTTATATCTCCATTTCCCTTGACCTGGTCTAGATATCAACAGGAACACGAGCTGCCGTTCAACATGGTAAATATGTAAGATAGTGTAGAGGAAAATCAAGCATCTCAACCCCACTTAAAAGAAAATTCCATTGTTTATAAGAAAATCAATGGTTTTATTGCATTGGTAATCAGTAAATGTGAGATTTTGGGCTAAATACCACGCAATATTTGCATGTAAAACAATAGGATTATCAATTTGTGCTGTGGATCCTTAAATGCTGTGGAAGGTGCATACAAACACGACTGATTTATATGGCTTGAGCTGATCACACAATATAACTTGGCTACAACTGAAGACGACCAAAGATGACTTTTCCGATCAGTTTAACGGGATTTATCATGTTTATGTGTAGTAATGTCAACAGCTTTCTATGATACAGTGTTTAAGATACCATTCTTATGATTCTACAAGTTTGGTTACAATATTTGTATAGATAAGAACAAACTCTATTAGGTTTATGCTATATCAGTTCGGCGGAACTCACAATTCGGATACGTATCCGAATTCGGATACCCACGCACATTTCGTATCCAAATTGTGATACCCGTATCAGAATAAGGATATAGGAGGTTATCTGAATTCTGATACTTATGTCGTGGCGCAGGAAACAAATCAATAGCGCAAGCTGGCAAGTACATGTCGAACATCTTTCTTGCATTTATGATAAACGTATCTGTGGAAATGTCATTTTCATCTGTGCAATTCCAGCGGAACAGCTTCGAAACATGTCCTGATAGCTTCTTATCACTTACGGCAAAATAATTTGGCCAATACTTTGTTAGAATTTAGATGACAAATGATGATCGTAAAAGCCTTTCTAAAAAAAAAAAAAATGATGATAATGTTATTGACTTTTATACATACCGGTATGGTGTGCGGAGAAGCTGAATATTCACTTCAGCTGATATCCCGTTTCAGCTGTTTTTAATCCAAATTCGGATACGGGTATCAGAATTGTGATACGGAGTATCCAAATTCGGATACGTATCCGAATTGTGAGTTCCGCCGAACTAATGTCTTAATGTGATAGGATGGGACTGGAGGACATCAGACACAGGCAGACACTATCGCAGGAAAGCATGTCTCCCTCAAAGTTCGTTACTGTTTATCTTCCTCCAACATTCCAATGCGTAGTGTCAGTATTAGTCGACTAAACACGATTATTGACATCGGGATATTATCTTCTGTTTGTCCAAGAAATTTAATCTTTGACGCTAATACAATTTTTACAGGCTTCCAGTTTTGAAGGACTTTCATATTTGATCATATGCGATTCTAGTTTACAATGCACTTCAAATTTGAGAATGAAAACAACGTAATAATGCTAAAGTCTGAAAATATTTTGACCTTAGATCTTTTATTTAAAGTTCGTTATTGTTCATTTACAACAATCCCAACATTCCCG
>JXSR01S012141.1:9162-20506 GCA_000969725.1 Ophiothrix spiculata | reverse complement strand
AGTTACATCATTAAACAACACCTAACCACTTAGACCATGAACATGATGAAGGAGCCTAAAATGTCATCGGTGATGTCTTTCTTATCAAATAATCACCAGGTACTGGTTAAGGATAAAGATGATGCTCAGTCATATATTGTAGCCATGTGTCGTCCATTAGGTTAAGGTATGCACGAAGTTCAATACCACATGACCGTATGGGCATTGTAGAACCACAGATGCCGTGATGTCTTCTCCCTCAAATACAGAGTCATAGCCGTGTCCTCTTCACTGACACCATTGAGGAACCTTCTGCTCTGCTGTGAGTAAGTCAGTACATGATAACATCTAACCAAATTTACATCACATGGTGAATGATGTCAAGTATGCATTGTTGTCTTCTCCTTAAGATAACATCAGGGGTTGGTTTTTGATGGCAATGATGTTCAGTTTTTATCGTGTTTATATCTAAGTTCAAATATGATAAGCGAAGTCTTTGCCACATATTACAGATATGGACATGCCCAAGAGAATCATCATTCCCTTAACAATAACTTGGACGGCAGAGGTTGAGTGATAGTGGTCATGTAGTAGGCATTCAGACTCGAATGTATTACAAACAACAAAGAAATTAAATGAAAACTCCCATCATCGGATGATGAAGTCTTGCCACAATTCAAGATATGAGCATAACACAGGTCAAACATATTCTCTTAAGAATAACATTCATATAGACGAGTGATACGTCTTATACAAATAATGAAGTTGGAATTAAACCTCGAATGCATTTAACAAAGAAATTGAATGAAACGCCCATCAGGTCATGAACTGTCTTACCAACCTGGCAAAGATTCAATTTGGTAGCATTTGGAACTGAAGTTTGGACTTTTAGTCATTCATTTACCACGATGTTCTATATAAATCATCAGACTTTTTTTTTGATTGAGACAAGTTGGGCAAAGAAATCAAGATTTAAGACATGTTCCAAATGTCGACCTGGCATGGTTTTAGGTTGTCGACAATCAACCCCAAATTATGCTTTGGTTATACGGATCTCGTTTCGTTGAAAACTTGTTTATGTTTAAACCCCTAAACCTGCGTAATGAAATGCACGATGAATATTCTTTCACAATTATTGACAAAAGAGTGTGCGTCGAGCGATAAAATTCGATGGACTCTTGAATAAACATTATAAATCAGTTAGCTAGTAACAACGATGACTGAAATATATAAAGCACCAGATCTTACGAAATGGTGAAAATCCAGGCGCTAGGCATTTAAACCTTTTACAAATATCATTCAAGTAATCAACAGCTAGTAGGTAACATCTTCGCTGACCGTTTGTCCATAGCTCTTTGCCCATAGCTCATGATTTAAGTGAATAAAGTAAATAAACGGAAAAAAACCAACACATATAAACAAGAAAAATAAAGATTCGTCACAAGGTCATGAAATGTCTTACACATCCTCTTGATTGGCAGAGACTCAAAACCAAAATTTCGTTTAATTATAGGAACATCACACAAATATCACTAAGGACATCAATCATATGCCGTAATTTGTGTAATAATTGTGTAAGTGATGCCGCAAATAAACTTTATGTTACCTCTACAGAGGATACCTGAGATGAAACGATGTTCAAATATGGATTAATCATGTTCTCTGTATTATGTTCTCTAGATGTAAGGAGGACACATCATTCCCAAAAAGAATGTCGATGACCATATCACCCGGGATTCGAGTATGTGGTTCAATTCAAGCCAGGCAAATTTCACATTTAAAACCGTCATCATTAAAACCAACATCATGGATGATGGTTAGAAAAAGCTCTTTGCTGACGTTGTGAATATTAAAGAAATTCAAAGCAAGAAAGTTTTGTCTGATTATAGGAATATCATACAAATACCACTAAGAACATCAATCATATCCCATGATTTGTGTAATAATTGTGTAAATGATACCTGAAATGTTACCTTTACCGAGCATGCTTGAGATGACACTATGTCCAATATATATTAATCATGCTCTTTTATCTCTGTAATTAATACCGTAATTTCCGGAATATAAACCGCGCGAAATACAGACCGTATTCCCGATGTATCTCTAAATTGTAAAAGTGGAACATCCACAGAGGTTTTTTGCTAGACAAGCTTTTTATTAAGGATGTTAAGACCAGAAGTTAAATAGTCTGACATAATGCAATAAACTGCTATAGTCTATGTTTCTGTATAAAAGTTGTTGATCACCAGGTGCTAAAATTGGATAAATGTTCGGTAAATATCCTCTTAGAGCCTGGTTTAGGTTCATCACTCCTAGGGTTTTCCGAACTAAAGATATTTTCATGACTAGCGTGTTTTTTTAATAAAAAAAAAGATTTGAAATGTATCCCATAATCAGACACACCCATCTGATGCAATATTTATCATACGCTTAAAAAGAATGAACCACATGTGCGAGTGAAATCAAATTTGCCTTAAGTATCATGGGAGGAAATACACATCTACGTGATTATTATGGGATAATGAATTCATTTATTAAAGATGATTGAAATGGTCTATTTTCTTATATCTTCATAAGGATTGTTTTGGTATGGTTGCAAGTGCCTCTGTAATACCAAAAGTTTAAAGGTTCACCAATCTGGGTTCTTCTACGGACATGGTTAATGGACGAAGGACTTCCAAGTTAAAGTTACGATGTTAAGTCAAGGCTTAAACATTTAAGTTCGCAATCATTTAATTTCCTGGTTTGGGAAGTTTGTGGTTCTAATGGAATGGTGTTTAAAACCTGTACAGTAATGAACTCTGTGTTTTTTCACGTGTTGCTCTTTCTAAACATCATGTTTTATCCACTTTGGAACATAAAATCAGGACTTCAATCATAATCATTCAACACAATGTCGTAATTTAAGAATATTGACAGAATAAAGCTTTGGTTATCGTTTTTGTTTCTTGTGAACAGGAGATTTTGTATGGAAGTTAAGTGTGGGATTATTGTTTTTACAAAAAAGGCTATTTACAATTGGCCAAACATGTTTGAATACTGTTTAGGCATGTACATACACTTAGGCTATACGTCCAATTTGTTTTAAATTATTGCATGTTCAGTTGAGATCTGCATTTCCAAATTGAGAGTCTGATTTTCAGTGTTATAATATACTCGTAGGTTCACAGCTCTTTTCATTCCTATAAAATAATACAACATATGATAACATTCAGTGTTTAATGTTTATTTATTGCGCAAGTTAAATGGCGATGAGTCATATGCTTTACTTGTTATCTTAATTTTAATTTTTAGCATTTGATAATGTCATAAAACAAATGAAGCATGTATTAACCTATGTTATGTTGTGTTACTTTCAGTTTTCAAAGATATAATTAAATCATGGTTATTTGTATGTATAAATCCCAATGTTCTTTTCACATCTTATTTTGTTGGTGATCTTTGGGTAACATTATGTTTTTTGCTAAAACGTTTTACTTTCTAAAAAAAAAGCATGTTCCTTTTCTTTATTTTGATTGTATTTGTATTCCAATGTTATCCTTCAAAATGCAGAAATGTCTAGTGATATGTTGACAACGATCCCACCAATCAGCTTCGCCCATTTGCCTACCACGCCCCGTACAGGTATGACATATAATCCGCTTGCTTTTTAATTGGTCAAATTTGTGATTAATTTGCATATTGCACGATATCATTTCGTACGCGCAAATCATATTTACCATGATTGGCTAATGATACTTTATTTGCATATTGCACGAAATTATTTTCGCACGCAATTATTTTCATGATGATGATTAAGTTGCAAGATATAATTTTAAGCTTGCTCATTGAGTTGCATTCTGCAAGATATCAAAGTTGCTGCAATTTAATTGGTTAAAATTTCAAATTGCTGCAATTTAATTGGTTAAAATTTCAAATTGCTGCAATTTCATTGGTTAAAATTTCATATTGCTGCAATTTCATTGGTTAAAATTTCAAATTGCTGCAATTTCATTGGTTAAAATATCACATTTTTGCACGGTATGATATTAATTTAGTGATTTATTTGCATTTTGCACTGGTCTATGTTCTGTTGCTTTAAAAGCCGTTTTTTAGCATATAAGGTTGGGGGTAAAGTAAGCTGTCAGTTTTATATTGTTGTGAATTGTATCACATTAAAAAGAACGTTTCAATCATGCCTTTCTTTCAACGGGATTTTTGCTCAGGTTGTCTGTAATGAAATGTCTTAGTGATAAAACATATCTGAAATGTAAAATTGAATGGCAAGTGATTTATTTGCATTTTGCACTGGTCTATGTTCTGTTGTTTTAAAAGCCGTTTTTTGAACATCTTAAAAGGTGGAGGGTAAAATAATCTGTCAGTTTTATATATTGTTGTGTTGTATCACATGATTCCATCATGCCTTGCTTTCAACGGGATTTTTTCTCAGGAGTCAGGTTGTCCGCCATGAAGGTGTTAGTGATAAAACATATCTGAAATGCAAAATTGGATGGGTCTGCTAATTATCGCATGTTTCATCTCTGCAAGAAATCCCATTGGATGCAAGGCATGATGGGAAGGTCCAATGTCTTCTTTTATATCAAATAAATGCACATCGTTGGAACATTGTTCACAATTTGTTTTTACGCATTCAGTTACCGTTAAGTTAGCACGTTCATTTGATGCACATTTTACTTAATGCAATTTTAAAACACTTATGTAATATCTAATAAAATACATCAATGATACAATATAGTATCGGTTGTATATAGATTTGCCCCGTTCTTGAAAAAAGTGAATAGAATATTGCATTTAAATAGGATTTTTTGGCAAAAAACCTGCATCTCACTCTAATACTGTATGTCTTAAACCTATTCTGAATTTGGACCGTCACTCATGACTGAAATCATGTTCTATTTTCTTTGCAATGTATATCTTAAAATAAGGTCAAAATTCTGTAACATGAACTAGAAACTAGATCTAGGGTAACTTATAACGCAGCTCATTAATGTATCTTCAGAATGTCCCGAAGCTGAACTTGGACCGGACTGGACGATTCATCATACTCGGTATAATCTCAAGTTCAGTTGTACTGCATGGTGTTCAAAATCAAAAAAACACATAGCATTTCCACATATTTTCGAATGTTTAGTCCATTTCTAATTTGAGAATGTATATTTGCAGGTCCAACTCGAAATTTAGGGTTATTGTTAAACCTTGAAACGTACGATTATTGACGGACCTCGAAATTTTAGGTTATTGTTAAAATCGAAATTTAGGGATATTTTTAAACTCGAAAATTAGGGTTATTGTTAAGGATAAGATTTAAAGTTAGGGTCTAGCTTTTGATTGGACCAATTATACAATCATTTTTAAAGCTTTTCCTTCCGTTACGAGTTTCATTCCTTACAAGTCCATTACAGGAAAGGGATTTAACCAGTTTTGGCGTAGTGAAATAAGCAAGGACCTTTTAAAACATAATGGCATTAAAGGATACCTCAAAGTTTCTAAAGAGAGAATTACATTGACATGATTGAATAAATAAATGCTTGCCTTATTATATACATAACGATTACTTCATATTTATCGGCGTAACTCTAGACTCATCATTTTACACCAACATTGAGTGCTTATGATCCGTTTTAGAATCAAAGTTCCACTGCGTTTCAAAGGCCTACGTGCAGAAAACTTGTATCAAAACATTCTAGATACCCAACCATTCCATCTCATTCGTATGAAGCATATAAACGATGCTGAAATGTGACAATATGATTGTTACTATCATTTCTAATACCTTTAAAACAAATCACAGGTACATTCAAACGTCACTATACTAACGAGCTACTACAATCTCGAATGGTTTAAAGCCTTTGATAATTTGGAATGTCATAAAGAGGGGCATGACCGGCAATACATTGTTAATTTTCACGAGTTTATGAAATACCTCTGTCCCATACCATATTTAGCTTACACTCTCCGATATTTTAAAGCTTTTGATAATCTAAAGTGTCGGTTATAGGGGGACATGACCGGTAAAACGTTGGCAGCCATATAATTCGGAGATGGTTAAACATTTTTCATATGTGAACAAAGTTTGGCATACTAGTGTAACATACTTTCACGACAAAATAGCATTCTCGTCATTATTTCAAGTGTTTACGAGTTCCATCAAGAAATTTTATTGAAAGGCTACCATATACCTGCTCTTTACCACATTCTTAATAAGTGTATTGAGTCAATTAGTAAATATTTGTTACTTAATAAAAACACCTTTAGTGGTGGCTAATACATTCAAACGTCAGAAACTAACGAGTTACTACAATCTCGAATGGTTTAAAGCCTTTGATAATTTGGAATGTCATAAAGAGGGGCATGACCGGCAATACATTGTTAATTTTCGCGAGTTTATGAAATACCTCTGTCTCATACCATATTTAGCTTACACTGTTTTCGAAGCTTTTGATAATTTGAGATGTCGGTTAGGGGGCATGACCGGTAAAACGTTGGCAGCCATAAAATTCGGAAATGGTTAAACATTTTTCATATTTATGAACAAAGTTTGGCATACTAATACCAGTGTAACATAAATTCATGACAAAATAGCATTATCCTCATTATGTCAAGTGTTTACGAGTTCCATCAAGAAATTGTTATTGAAAGGCTACCATATAACTGCTCTTTACCACATTGTATTGAGTCAATTAGTAAATATGTGTTACTTAATAAACTAAACACCTTTAGTGGCAGGCTACTTTCAGGAATACCTTTTTTTGACTCTCATTACGGCTGACTTCTGGAATTCAATACATTATTCCTATACATGTATATAAATTTATGTGTTTTCTGGTGATCATCATTTGTCTGATATGCTAACGGGTTACGACAATCTCGAGTAGTAAAACGCCTTTGATAATTTGGAATGTCATTTTAAGAAGGGGGAAGTAAGATATTCCTGTTAGTTGTTCTATGTCTGCTTTGATGGCATCATTTTTTTCTACACATATGCTAAGCTACACTGTTCCAGTGTTGAAAATACCTAAAATATGACAATCGAACCGTGGTGAAAGAAAAAAAAAATGATATTGACTGTCCTAGCCATGAACTTGCCAATCAAATAATAGCATGAAAACACGATCCCCTCTAATACTCTAATAATGTTCTCATTTGCTGTTTTCATGCCCTCCGATCCTACCGTCTCCCGAGGCCTAATTGTCAGTCTAAACTAGAACAAAGCCTAAGGACTCAAAACAAAAGTGTTATCAGTGTAAAGCACCGATGTTTTGACAAGTCAAGATACTGTTTCTTCGTGGAGAATCTTGGTCAATGGTTAGGGTCATAGTCTGCCTCCAGCAGTGGTGCCTATCAAGCGTTCTGAGTCTGCATTTTTGCAAGTCTTGTTCAGAGTCTTCACATTTGTTCAGGCTGACCCCCGAAATGAGATCAGGTAGGACTATAATCATGATTATATCAGACCCTGACACCAAAACTCACTAAGACCATAACCTCTGATCAAAGTCAAGTTTTAAAATACATCTGCGATCAGATTCGTGCCCGAGGGTGAGGGGGGGGGGGGGGGGCGCTCCAAAAATAAAGTGGTACTCAGTGGACGAGCAGAGCACCTCAAAATTGGACCCTAATTGGCGTAATTGTTGAGAGCAAATTGCACCCCTAAATGGCGTAAGGTCAGTGAAGATGTTGAAAAATTGAAGTTTTTCATTCATTTACATGAAGTCAATACATATTTTGCTAAGAACTTTTTATGCAAAAAATCAAAAATACAGCACAATACTCAGCTAAGCATATCTGCAGTGAAAAGTGACCCTTGGCAGCAAAGGTAGCCTGAATTTAGAACCCTAAATGGCGTAAATTATGCTGAAAACTACACCATTTTCCAAAAACGTAGACGCCACTTGTGGTACACATTCAGACCCTTTTACGCCATTTTTATGATGAGCACGAGTACCAATTGCCATCTTGAGAGGTCCTCCCGGGGATTTATTCACCGTGAATTTTGACTTTAGAATGCCATGTTGCCGAAATGTGCATTATCTATACTGTCAGTATTCTTGCTAACTTGACTTAAAGGTAGGCATTCCAATCTGGTGACGGATTTAACATTCATATTTGTTATTATTCATTAAACATTCATATTTGAATAAAGGGTTATCACTTATAAAAAGTAATTTCAAAGTTTCATTGGTATATCTTGAACCAATTAATGCTGTAGACAAACATGTGTCGGAGAGCGACTTATAGAAACCTATAGGATATTTATTTTCAATATATTTTTAATATTCAAGTTATTCAGCACTATTTTGACCATATCTCTTCAATGAAACATATATTATATGGACTTGACAATTTTCTGGGGTTATGAGAAAATAAGCGCATTTATGTGGTATCAATATCTTCAATTTGATTTCGTGAGTCAATGTGATCGGAATGCACACCTTTAAAGCGGTTTGACTTACTCGAGGAAAGAGTCAATCCTTGCCATTTAAGATTCAACGTGCGTCGTATAAGTCGCGCGGCGTATATGCCACATGAAATTTTTTCGGGGTATATATAAATCATACGTATAAGCCGCGGCCTATATTCCGGAAATTACGGTAAGTGACAGCATAGCACTCAAAGAAGTTTAGCCAGTCACCTGCATCCCAAACCCAGGTAAACCCTGTTAGTAATTCGATGATTTTGAATTCCTCTTTTGCAAAAATGTTTGAGTGCCTTGAATTTCTTTTAGCAATAACATCTAGGACATAGAAAATAATGTACAAATAAAGATGTACTGATAAAATAGCTTATGTTATTTTCCAGTCATTAGGGACTTCTCACAGGTGCAACGGAGGATGGAACTCTCCGGGTGGCGCGGCGGTGTTATCTGAGAAACGTCCCGGGTCTTCTACCCTGTATATAGTTCTTTGAAACAAGACTCAATAGAAATCCATGCAATGTCAACAGAACCTTTACCCAATCATTTGCCGTCATCATGACATAGATCGCATGTCTTAACAGCTGGAGAAAACGGGATGAAATCTTCACGAGACGTGACAAGACGAAACATTTTGTGCCTTAATCATTGCCCATCAGATCGAATGTTGTACTTAATTTTATTGGGTAATTGGGATATTTTGCCCATCAGATCGAATGTTGTACTTAATTTTATTGGGATATTTTGTTTGTGGAAATTCGCAGTTCTACTATTATGGTAAATTGTATGTGAGATATAAAATAGTCTGGAGAACCAATATCGGAACTCAACCCATATATATAAGGAGGACCGATAAGCAAACTTGCAGAAGTGGGAATTATCCCATCCATAGTATAAAGACCCTGGACACTCCAATCAGAAATAAACACGGTTTCGACAAATGTCTGTTATTTAAATCCAAGTTACCTGTGTTATTATGTCTCCTAAATTTTGAACCAAAATGGAGCCTCTAACTCAATAACCCCATATGTTTTGAGTCTTTTCTCTCTCACCAAATGCCCCAGCCTTGCGGACACATCGAACTAGGTGGTGACTTCAAAGGCGTTTCCAAGGCTTTGAGTGGCAATTTGAATGAAAAAATAGGTCATTTTTGGTAAGAGTATAGCTAAGAGTGGTGGGATTGGTCGGGGATTGGTGTTTAGGTGCAAGCGGGAAAAACTGTGTCATTTGGATGACAGTGGCCAGGGTTGACTGAAAAGGGGGCCTTAAAAGCAAATCATTTATCTGTTTACATTGGCGATAGCAAGAAAATTCAAGTTCCATACACTGTTATACTGTTGGGCAATTTTTTAGCGTTGGTTAAACTATGAACAACCCAATTGTTGGGTAAATAATATTAACCAACTGTTGGTGAAATTTTACCCAATATTTGGGTAATTAGCTAAAATTTTTACCCAACAGTTAGGTAATTAGCCAACATTGTACACAACGTTGGTAATTATTTACCCAGAAGTTGGGTTGTTCATAGTTGAACCAACGTTGGGTAAATTATTTGCCCAACGTTCTAACAGTGTAAGGACCACACACACAACTGTTTGATGGGTTCATTTATTAATTTTTTGACGAAAATGCACTGTAACAAAAAATGCAAGCCCTTAAAAATGTTTAAACTAGTTATAGAAATAGATATTGAACTGTTATATTTGTATTTGTTTCCATAATTTCATTGTTATCTCAAAACAAAATGCTCATTTTAAATCAAAATGCATCATTTTTAGCCCATATTTTGAAATTTCATTATTGGTATTTTTTGAAATTAATCATAGGCATATTGCATAAATTAAATATTTAGTGTGTGAAATTAACATTAATAAAATTTGATTTTGATCTCCTTTACCTTTTGTGGCAAATGTCAAAACTAAGTTTCATAGATTCTTAAAATCTGGAAACTTGGTTTATAGAAATAGCGCCACCTATAATGTGCCTTTGGCTAGATCAAACAGCGGTGCACAGTGCAGTCTGGGCCGGTTGCAGTAATAATATGTATGAATGTAATTCGTTTGATGATGCTCTCTAACTATTAAAATTATAAACGTTTCATTTTAACAATGTAACATTTTATATTTTTTCTTTGAAAATAAAAGTCCATCAAGTGGGGAACGTTTTTATAATGAAAACAATAATTTGCTCATTGCTTCATAAAGAAGCGTTTATCATCGGTAGTAATCTCCCATACAAATGTAAAGTATTGATTCCGAACGTCATAAGACTGAGCATCGCTATTTGTTCAATGTGTTTGCCTACGCAAAAGTATTTATATGTACCATATCCACCCTTACGTTAATTTGGGGAGCTGCTAGTAAAACAATACTACAAAGTGTTAAAAATGAAGCGCCCCTGTCGTCTATGACTTTTGATTTTTGGGCTTATAGGCTTTGTTTTTGGTAGATATGATTACCCTACAAACGATATGGCTGAAAGATGGTTACTTTTTCTGTTATTGTCATTTTTCTTAAATTAAATTCGGGATCCCGAATTTAATTCCACATGTATGGGAAAGCATGCATGTGCTTTTTATCAATTTTTTGGTGGCAAAACAATTTTTTTTCAAAAAATACTTTTGAAAACGCTTTTATAGCTAGTAACATTTCTCCATTTTATGCTATTTTTATACCATAAACCATTTTTGATCAAAATCTTATAGTATTGCTTTAAAGCACCGTCTATAATTTGTGAACAAAAGACATCGTGATGACATCTGACCGTTACTCTAAAGGTTAAAATGCTAAATTATAGATATATACATACAAAATAGAACTTAAATGAGCAGAAAAAACATCTTTATAGGAACTTTTACATACATTGTATTATATATAACAAAAACTAGAACATAGCAAATGCTTCTTTCCGTAGCCCGGTGAAAAGTAAGGAAGATAGTACCATGGGAGTTGACAC
>JXSR01S012140.1:2809-20594 GCA_000969725.1 Ophiothrix spiculata | reverse complement strand
AGAAATATTTTATCAATGTTCATCACACAGTTTGCTGGTTTATACAGATTGAAGGGCTATTTGATGTTTCCCTGCCCAACAACATCATGTTCCCTTCAAATATGTATCACAATCTCAAATATGTCACTATATATAGATATATATACATTTACAATATGTTCCTTCCATACTTACAATTCTTCACCAGCCCAGTTATTGAAGATTTTTTTGTTTTAAATCCCATTCTACTACGGGATTATTTTGCACCATTGAATGCACACACTAGTTCCATGCCATAACATAAGTCTTTACATCTAAAATCCCACACTGGTATTGAGTTTAGAATCATCATACTTTATAATCTTTTACAAAATAATTTGGAAAATTACTCTTCTTTAAAAACAGCATTGTCAAAAAATGGGCTTTTGTTTAGTAACTTTAAAAATCGTCAAGTGGGCAAGACACATTGGCATGCAGTGATCTGAAAGAAGGTTGCTAAGGAAACTAATGTCTTGTTCCCATGACAACCAGCTTTTTACACTGCTCCCTGATCCCATAGCCAGAAACAAAATATGCTAAAATTGATTTCTAAAAGGCCTAGTAACTTTATGATTTTTTTCCAAAGCTGAAATTCGCAAAGCGTTACATCTTAGCATGACTGTTAATGTACATTTTGAAAAAATAAACAGCAGATTTTAAGTCCATGGCTTTGCTCACCACTTTAAAGCATTCCTAACTTTTGAAAAGTATATTCTCTAAGCAATGCCTCCCAGTTAATAGTTTTCATACTAGACTTAACAAATAGAAATCTGTTTTATACTTATTTAGCAAATATTAAATTTTCTTGCTTATTTGCAGAAAATGACTGAAGGAATTTTTAGCTTTATTTTTTGATGGTGGAGATACAAATAGATCACAAGGCCTGTATTATAATTTCAATTTTGCTGTTAAAAGCATTTTTAGGAAGCAAAATGAAACAGGATTGCATTTTGGCAAAACTTTTTTGCTGCAGCGCAATTTTGGTGGTGGCTTTTCCCCTATCAAAACGTCACACTTAGCTTGGCATGAATTTCTGTCTTTGCATTTGTTTTTTTAACTGGTGCATTTTACTGTGCACTACTAGCACAACTTGTACTATTGAGCTTTGTGTGCACTAGGGCACAACATGCGCTATTTAGCATACGTGCACTAATCAGCATGTGTTAAGCTTTTCTAGCCCTTTTACTGAACATAAAAAAAGTTGATTTCGTCATGCGAGTGCAAGAAAGTCGTATCTGCAATAGCTGCCATTTGTAATTTATTTAGTTTACACACAGGTATAGTCTCGGGTCAGTGGTTCTTGAAATGGTCCTACAGGTGATGGTGTCACCTAAAGAACCATTTCAAGAGACACTGACATATGTGAGAGACATTTTTTAGGGATTTTGCACATTCTAGTTACTAGGTGTTAAATAAATATAACTTGGGGCAGCCATTGCAAATACAACTTTTTTGCACTGATATAACGATTTGATCTTTGGTAGATGAAGATTTCAGAATAAGATTTAGACTCAGTCCATCAGTATTACATCAACTGCATACATGCTTCACTGCGAGTGAGCCCCCATTTGGGGACTGGTGGATCCAGTCTAAATAAGATTGTCTTAAAATACATTTAGCTTTAATGCTAGTCAGCTGTACCTACTATACTTGACCATGGCAAAATTGAATACCTTTTTTTTCATAAATTAATCAATTCATTTACAATATTTGTTATTTTGTCTCTTTATTTACTAGAAAGCATAGCAAAGTTGCATTAAAATTACTAGATCTAAAAGCAGCAGATTTGTTTCTTTAAATTTTATAAAATTTTTGTCAATTTTAAGTAACAAAAGGTAAAGCAATTTAGCCACAGCAAGATCAAGCCCTACAAAACATTTTCATCTGTGCTGACTGCTACAATGATAAAATGGGCCAGCTCAAATATGCCATTATTGGGTGTTGTTTTACAGGACTTGGGTGCTTTTTGCAACCCATTAGGTGATTTGTTCAACAACAAAAGCGCTGGTTATATAGTAAAGCATGACAAGATTTTACCAAAACTGCACCTAAAAGGTGACTTACAAAGCACCCAATTCACCACACACACTGGTATTCAATCAAGTATGGCACAAGCTATGCAATGTGTGATCAAGTAAGATGAACAAATTTTGGCACCCAAAAGGTGTTTAAATCAGCATCCAAAGCACTTTTCAACACCACCCATTTCAGGCATTTACTCTTCAAACTGTTACCCACAATACTCTGCCATAAGAAAACATTCATGCTTAAATTCTCAAATTCAATGTTTGTTAAATTTATTATGTTGAGTAAAAATTGTTCAAAAATCTTATTTCAAACTTTGTGATTAAAATTAAATCAGCCACCTGCCATTCATGGGGTCCTTTTATCAAACAGGTGTTTAAGCACCAAATTTAGCTGTATTTTTGTACCTAAATTAAGTCATCTATGGAAAATACCGCATCAACAAGAAAGGTGATTGTTTTTATCCCTTAACAGGTGTTTTGTGTGCCCAATTCAGATGTTTTATGCTGTCTTCACTGAAGACGTTACAAGGCAACCCATACTTCTCTTCTATAATATAACTGCATGCCACATGCTTTATAATGATCGAGTTTATCATGGTTCAAAATCATAAGTTGACATCTTCAGCATATCTTAAAAGTGATTATATTAGTGATCTTATCATATTATTGCCAAATGATATAAAAGTCATATTGCAGTGGCGGATTTAGAGGGAGCGCAGCTGGCGCGCGCCCCCCTCCCTTTTTTTGGTAGCGCCTCAAGAAGCCGCCGCTTTTTAATGTTCTTCTTCCCTGAAAATTAACAATTGTGTCAAGATCGACAGCAAATCATAATTTTTAGGTATATTCAATCAGTTCTGCACCCTTCAGCACCTTTTTTTCATAGCAACACCTGCCTTTGAGTGGGCGCTGAGGCGCTGTCAAAATCGCGCCCCCTCTTTTGAAAATTCCTGGATCCGCCTCTGTATTGGTTTCATATATATACTTGCCTTTTTTCTTATGCTGAATGTAATCTGCACTGATAAACTATTGGGTGAATCAGAGCTAGTACACATCACTAAATCTATTTCATATACATTCAATTTGCAAAATAATATTTAGTGGTATGATGCCTTAATAATCTGTAACAGAGACACATAGTTTGAACAATAATTCAAGCATGAAGTTTTCTTATAGCAGTGTTTCTATATCTAAAATGCCATGCTAATACTACAATATAAAATCTGAGTATGGTAATTGCAACTATCTATTGGGTTTTTGATTATTTTGGTTTTTGATACTTTACATTTCAATGCATTCTTGTACAGACGTAATCAAAAAACACTGTACAACCAATTTGACTCGCTAAACTTTCTAAATTTTATGACAGATAATCAATAAAAGTAAAACCAATGCTAAAAATAGTCAAAATGTTCAGAGAATTCTATATACAAAGATTCAAGTTTAAGTACACAGTTATTAGATAGACAAATTATGTCTATTCAATTATTAGGCAAAAATTCTCACAATTAACATATAGACAAGATAATCTATGCGATATGGTATGATTCCCAATGTTTGGTGTTTTTGAAAAGAACCGCTGCCCCAAATTTTGCCAAATAAGGTTAGATAAAAGCCATTAATCAAAGTCAACGCAAGTATCAAAAATGATTTATAACATATCCTTTTCCACATACATATGGAATTTTAACACACACAAATTCTGGTCACAAGTGTGATTAATGGCTTAGAAGATAGTATCTTTACACCATGACACACTAGTTTTTGTGATTTTGTAATAACCCAAATATAAAGCACTTTTGGTTGCAGGGTCATCAAGGAGTTTTATCATCTCGTAGGTGGGGCTTTATGCAAATTTTGGTTTTTCATTTCTTTTGGAATTCAAAAAGGCCGTTTCATGCACGGGAAATAGAATAAAGAAGCAATATAGCAGCAGCGACTTAATACCCACAATTGTTACACTGCATGGCTTACAAATCTGAACCTCAGTTGAGCTAATTACTAGGTAAGCTTAAACACACATTAACAGAGGGAGTAGGTAGAAGTGATGGCACACCAGATTATTAGTTCCTGCTCTTACAATTGATAAGCATGCAAAATAACTGCCAATTTGGTTCCTTCCCATAAAGCATACCGGCCGGCTTCGGACAGCATCAGGAGTTTGCATGCTACAAACAAAAACAAACCTGCTACTATTTATGCCAGGCAGCCATTGCAAGGCGCTTGTGCTGCATGGTGATTACCCACATTCTGCAATCTCTTTACTAATAGCTGCCATATGTAACCAGATGATTTCCATGTTCAGGTTGAGCTTAGCCCTGCAAGCAGCGATGCATTGCTTAATATATAAAAAAGCATACCAGGGCTTAACTGGTCCAAAGTTATAATCGTGCATTATCCCAAAGTTTCCGTTAACCAGAATTAAACTTTATATAAGATACAAGCCCCTGCACACACACATACAAGTCAAAGCTTATACTAAGGTATTTAAGAACATGATACATTCTAAAATGGATAAAAAAAAGCTAGAGCAGGCTGCCATTATGGGATAAAAACAAGCAAAACAGGCTTTTATCTGTTGTTTGATAAACTTGCAAAATAGCAAATGGTGATGAGCTGAGAGAAATATCTGCTGCTAGCTGGCAGAACAGGCAGGCAAACGGGGAGTCTACATGGTGGTTGCAGCGGCTGGCGGAGGCGTTGAGGGCGTGTGGTAGTATTTGCAATTGGCACGTGCACATTTGCCTTTGGCAGCGTCACGGCACAGCGTCACTTTCCCATCTATGACCTCTAGTTGGTCTGCAAAAATATAGGCGACAACCAAAAAAACATTACAACCAGTGCAAAAATAGTGTAAGAAATAGTAGAGAAATGGGGGAAGAAAAGAGATTAGCATCACCAAAAATGGGGTTAAAATGCATACAACATACTTAATAGCAACTACTAACATAATCCATTGGTTTTACAAAAAGCCTCTTGTCGATGTGTATAATACTGAACTTTGTAACAGGAGTTGAGTTTATGTATGTGTGTTTGTAGTATTTGTAAATGAACCTGATTTGCACATTTTGTCACTTTTTATATCTACGTATTTTTCTTAAAATATTGCTTGGAGCAGTAGAAAACACATCAAGATGGACACTATGACTATTTAGCAAACATTTAGAAGACCTTGTAATGAATTGTACATCTTTTCAACAAAATATTGGTATAAAAATTGGACGTTGTAGTGACAAAATGTGTAAAACAAGGAGTAAAACCAACAGATTAGCTGTAACAACCACTGTATAGCTGGCAATCATGCAATAATCATTCTCCTAGCTAGCATTGCCGCAGATATAGCAACAGTACTTCAGCAACAGTTTCCTTTGGCATGGTAGCAGAATTCAGCAGTCATGTTTAGCAGAATTCAGCAGTTTGGTCAATCCTTTCCTTTGCATGGAGGCAGAAACTACTTAAAAGCTAAACTACTCAAAAATGTTATCCCTGACAGAAACGTGAATGCAAGCATGCACTCTATAAAATAGGTAGTAAGAAATAGGACAAATATGGACGATTTGATGTTTATTTGAAACAAAAACAAATATTTGGGAAGCTCAAGAAATTAGGTATCTTATGTTAAAAATAAATCAAGCACCAGTTAGGAGTCATTAGGTATACATGCCTTACATGTGAGATAATTAAACAATTTGCAGTCAGCCCAGGTTAGGAGGGGGTAAGGTTAAACAAAACAAACAAAGTTCCCAGGAATGCAACTCAGCCCAGGGTTGTGTTACGCAACAATTTCCCAGTATGCAATACACTATTATGCAATCAACCAAATGATCACCTTTTTTCTTGTACTCACCCTTAAAAGCCTTTGAATCTCTGCTTCTTAATTTTTAAAGCAAGATTCCTATTTGACCTTTGCCCTCTGCCCCCTCCCACCCAGGCTGCACTGGGTGTTCTATTAAGCATTGCAATATCCAGTGAAATAATGTAGTCTGCTGTACAAAGTATAATCTCATCCCCCAATACATAGTTCACAAACTACACTGTCAAGTGCCAGACACTGAAATTATCATGAGGATCTACAAATTTATTAAATCATGCATCAATCAATTGTTTTCTTATATGTCAAGATTTTTATATCTGTCTTCAATATAATATATAATCTTTGCCAAATAAATATTTCAGTCACTGATTTTTTTTTCCATATAAATCATACCAAAACTTCTATGGGTTTTGATACCCACAATTCAATAGGTCATAATACCCATAATCCAATGGGTATATTACCCATAATTCATTTGGTTGAAACCATTTTTTCATAGGATTGCATTCTGGTTTAAATCAACTCTATAGCATTTCAGTTCAGGCCTTTCACTTTTCCTGCTGCATCGTACAAAGCAAAGACAGGAAAAGAGTAATTTCAGAGCGAGTAATCAAACTAAGAGTTATCAAACGAGTTGCACTTGAAAGCGGGAAGCATGATTCTACATACCCTGCATTGTCAGCTGCATATCAAACAGTTTTTGGCACAAAGTCGTATCTTCATCAAACATATATACATATAGATAGAAGATTCCGGACTACCTGGACCTTGCAAAGCTTTTGTTTTTGCAAACTCAACTTTCGTTAATAAATTCTATTTTATGAAACTACAAAATCCAGCTTTGGGATGACAAATGGCAGTTTGGTATCGACAGCTTTCAGCTGCTTTGTATAACATAATAATATAGTAATCTTTCTTTTCCAAAGAAACAAAAACAAAAATGAAAATAAGTACAGTACAAAATGAACCACTTATATGTGGCTTAAATAAGCCTTAACAAAATATCTTTCTTTTTCAAACTAGAGTTCCCAATTTAAAATATAGACTACCCTTCGTTGAAGTTTATACATAATCAGAATTGTTCACATGTGTTTTGGTAAAAATGCAGTATATCACATTGTCAATAAACATCAGATACTTCCTTTTAAACTGGGATGAAGTTTGTATTACTCAATAATTTAAGTCAAAATGTATCAAACTAAACGTGGATTTGGACAAATAGATTTACTGTTTTACGTTTTTCACATCATAACTCCTGTTTTGAAACATTCAGAAGTAAAATAAAGCAAAATTCATCAGGTCTGCTTAATGAAATGATGTGTTTGTTCATATCTTTCTTATAGCTTTTCCACATATGATTATCATATCATATCATTTATTTTTTGTTTTTTTCACTTGTGTTCAAAAATGATATACAAGTAATTTACGTAAAAAGAAGTATCTGCAATGTTTGCAATGGAAGATACAGCATTTTGATGGATGTTTGTGTGATGATGGACATCTTCAAATACTTTGCACCAAGAAGATATTCATACTCTAAACCAACACCACTTTATTTCCCAGAATTTTCAAATAGCTAATTTTGAAAGAAAAAAAAAGAGAAAAAACATAAAATTGCCCCGGAAAATTGTATGTGATTTGTCAAAACGTAAAACAAGTAATCAAAAAGGCAACATCTATGCATCATAGGCTTTTCGATACCAAATCCTCTTGTTGCAATGTATTTGTTGATTTGATTAATTATCATCAATCTGCTATGTTGACCCAGCCTCAGTCCAAGCATTTTTTTTTTAATTTTTCAAATTTTTTTTGGTCGTGGCACCGTGAAAAATCTTGGCACGAAATCATCACACATAACATTGCACTTTTCCAGATGTGAACACAGAAACTCTGGCACTTTTAAAAAGTACACCAGTGCCTAACAACAATATATATTTTTTTATTTTCTAAATCTTTTTAAAGAATAGTATACTTAAAAGACAAAATGTCTTTGTTATTTTTATCTACTATAAACATGAACATTTTTGCCTGTGTTGATTTTATAGTCTGCAAATTTTTAAATTTCAAACACACACAAAAATAACATGGTTGTGCTTTATCACACATAATTGAACCAAACGAGCGGCAAAAATGTCCATGCTTATAGTAGGATTCTTTGGAATGATCCAAGAAAACGGCGGGGACGTTACAGATTGCTTCATAGAAGCTCAAACCGACGACGTGACGGCCGGCTCAAACCGACGTGACGACAGGAGTCGTCGGTATTGATCCTATTGGGACGGTGGTCATCAAAGGCAAACTGGCTGCAGGTGGATGATAGAATTTACACTTAGGCCTTGTACATCTACTCTGGGCAGCGTAACGACATAGCGTCACTTTACCATCTATTATTTCCACGTAGTCTACGCGTGGCAGATAGGAATAGAGAGAGTAAGGCAAGGATGATAATGGTTAGTTATGATCAGACAAGATAACACCCAATCGAAAAGCAGCACTTTGACCAATTCATTGATATCAGTACCCATTGCAAAATAAGCACTTTCTTTTATCAGAATAAACACATCTGAAGCTGAAATGAAACATGGACATCAACGAAGTCTAGTTGAGGTGCTGTCATTTGTTTAACTTAAAATCACTACCGTTGGCAATATCTTAATCTAAAGGCAGCATTACCACCAAGGGATCTTCACTTTGGTGCCAATCATCATATAATCTAATTCTGTTAGCAGAATAAAGAATAAATCAATGATGGGCATCAACAAAGGCTGGTCAAAGTGCTGCTTTTAGTTGAATTTATTATAAACTGATAATCAGAAAGAGTAAACTTTATGCCTAAACCCTTCACCAAGTGTTTGACAGTAAAAAGCTATCATGGCTGGTTGAATTGTGAATATTTTTCCAACATGCACTTGATGCATGGTTAGGAACTTTCCATCAAGTGTCTAGCAGAATAAAGAACAAACTGGTTTATTGAATTGCAAAAATTGATTGAATAGATTGCATCTTGATTTAATGACTGTCAATTATTTTCTAAAAAAACAACTTGATGATTGGTTAGGACCTAAACTTCACTCAGTCTGATAAATCAAAACAATTATTTCAACCTTTCATATGTATTTATTTATTAATGCAGTTATATGAATATGAACATTTAAATATGGCAATCAATTTAAGTACTTTATTTAAGAATTGTGAAACCTATATAAAACTTGCAAGTTTTATATGGTCTAGCTAAATTAAAAAAAATATAGATGTCTGAGATTCCAACAAAGTAACATCAGTTTAAAAATTTTTATTGTTACATGAAAAACAGAAGATATTTAAAGAAAATAAAGAGACTGGTTGTGACGGCATCAAGGCTTACCTTCAGTTACGTGTGCATATTTGCAATTAGGTCGTTTGCAACTACCAGACTTGAAATCACGGCAAACAGGAATGGTATCAGCGGACTGCTGTAAAAGGAATAGAAATACTCAAATTTGCAAATCACGACCGCAGTGATATAATTATATATATGTTAAGATGATCAAATGAAATTGTCATTACAATTTTATTTTTCTGGTTCATTATTTGTAAATTAGCAAAAAATGAAGGAAAAAAAAGTTTCACAAAGATTTGTTTTCACTAGATTCAATGTGTACAGGTATTGATAAGGTCTATTAATGATCAAATCGATTGACCATGTTTTCCCATTAGGTATCTCGTGAATTATGATATTTTAAAGCAACTATCAATTTTAAAGATACTGAAAATGTCATGGCAAATGGTTCGTTTTAATACATGATGCATTCTGTATCAGTTGGCCTATTTGTAAAATTCAAATATCCTCCTTCTTAATTTCAAGAACCTAGATATTGAAGACTTTTCTCCCTTTTCTGTTTCTAGTTAGTATACTAACTGAAGAAACACGTTGAATCTAGTCCACTGAGAAATGAATTTTTAGGTGTAAGATTTAAACAAACACGGGTTGACTCATGAGACTCACATGTGGGACCTGGTTTAATGACATATGGAACCATGAGAGTGTATTCCAAGTATTTGTAACCTCAAAATGGTGTCAAATTGTCACTTTTCAAGACTTCAATATTTACATAAGTTGTAGCTTGTGCATAATACAAAATGAAGTATATATAATTCAATTCAATCTGGAATAGAACTCATTCAGTAAGTATATCATGTTTGACCTTTGACTTTTTGTAGCTTGAAAGTCCTTCTAAATCTAATTTTTGAACACTTTCTGCAAAGCCATAATTCACTTTTAATTGTATCAAGTTGAGTTAAATTTACAAATTGTGTGTCAGCTTAATTAAGTTTTATAAATCATACTCCAAGCTACAATTCTTCGAGTTAAGTTACACAATTTGAATGACTTTCAAGGCTGCAAAATTTGGAACATTTCAATATTTTCCAATTGTGGGAAGTCTTAAACAAACTTTAAAGCATACACTAGCAATAAAGCAGAATTTGTCAATGCAAAGAGGAAAAATGTGTGATTCACGTCAAAAGGCTTTTTATGTCAAAACATATTTGAGCACTTTGCCACGTTTATGTTACTTTGGTTATTCAGAAGCCAGTAACAAAATGATGTTAAGAAAAATTACAATGCTATAAGATCAAACATTTAAACAAAACTTGCCTTGCTAGTCAAATTGCTCATTATAAAGTTTGAAATGTTGCTACTAATGGCTCTAATTATCAATATGTTGAAGATGCAATCCTTAATTTAAACTTAGTATAACCCAAAACTTATTGGAAAGATATCAGAACTTTTTTACACACCCTTATCTCTGCACTTATCATATTTTAGAAATTGGAATGAAAACTTTCTTGTAATTAAGCCAAGTAAAAGGTATAGCATGTTTCTCATCCCAATCCATCCCCATTTTGAATTTTGTTATTTTGAAAAAAATCTATTTAAATCATATCAGAAAGTTTGAAATGCACAATCATTATTTTTGAGTAGACTTATTTTTAATTGAAAAATAAAAAGGGTCCCTTAATTGACTGTGAATCTTGACAAAATCTTTGTCTACACTAACAATATTGCAAAAAAAAATTGGAATGAAAACTTTCTCCCAATTGATTAAAATAAAAGACATATCATATTTCTCATCCAAACCCACTCCATTTTAAATGCTGTATTACTTTGTTTGTTATTTGTTATTTTGAAAACTTCTGTACAAGTCCTACACAAAAAAACTGAAATAATCATCAGCCATTACTTTTTGCTAGACCTGATTTGGAATATAATAAGGACCCTTCGCTGATTGTTCAAAATGTGAAAATGTGAACTTTCCAGCACTTTTATACACAAAGCTATCATGAAATCAAATGCCTGCAAAGCACTGAAAATAAAGTATGTCTGCATCTCTCTGACTGTATGGTGATGTTTGCTATTTCCCATTACGTAAGGTTCAAATTTGTTAAATTCTGATATCTTTCCCTTATGCTAGTTTCAAAGTCTATATCACTGTTGTTGCCACATCAACATTTTGAAAATAAAAAAGGTTGCAATGTCGACCTTGCTGCAGTGAAAAATATGGCTATTAACCTGACAAGCTAAAAAATTGATCGCCCCGTCTTTTTTTAGCAGCAGCATGTTGCAAAATGAATTCAATTTGGAAGCAACAATAAACAAGACAATTGGAGCAACACTGCAACAGTTTAGCGCAACAATTTTGAATGTTACAATGTTGCCGTGGCAACAGTTGCTGTGGCAACACAAAGCGACAGGAAACTCGTCCAACCGGCTGAAATGTCTACTAACAAGGCATGCATGGAGAACTACAGTACCTGAGACTGGACATACTGGTGAGTGTAGAGTGGAACACTAGCCGGCGTGCCAGGCATAGGTTGCATCATGGGAACTATGGCAGGGAGCATCATGGGATAGATGGCATGTTACCATGGCAACCGAGCATCAGCCAAGCAACGAACGACGGCAGACAATAATTGGCGGGCAGGAATCGAAATGACATGCATGTGTGTATTGGTATAACACACATAATGCAGCAGAGCAGGCGATGTACGGATACAAAATAGGAAAAAAAAGAGAGAAAAAAGATGGCACAAATTAGCTCAGCTCACTGACTTAAATCCTGCATCTCTGTTGGAAAAAGGCATGGATTTTGGCATCTGACGTAGACAGCTGACATAACTGATGCATTATGGGTCTGTTCTTATGAACCAATCAAATCGACTATAATCCACTACGTCCAATACCATACACCACTTCTTTTTCTGTCAGAAACAATAAACAAGCTCTTTTCATTTTTTGAGTCAACAAAGCAAAATACGCCTGGTCCAAGCAAAACAGGGCCTTATTTGAATTCCATCTACCATGTTGCTTAGCAATTTCTAAAAACACTTACTGGTAGAATTTCATTCGAAACGCTGTCACACATACATCATCCAAGTCGTTCTAAAACACTATAGTTAGTAAAAGAAAATGTAACTGCTTTTCATAACCAAAATGCAATATCCACCATTTTAGCTCATGTTTTAATATCATGTGTCTCAGAACAAACAAATTATGATTTAGCCTTGCATGCAAAATGGTTTTGCTACAGTCTTTGTCAAATTTGTTCTGAAAAGCAGATTCCAGTTTGGCAGATATTACATACATATTTGAGCATTTCAAAATTGGTTTCTTTTTAATTATGCAAACACAGAAAATCATAACAAAAGCCTCAAAAATAAATGCAAATCAATCTGATGGAGTTTATTTTTAAAGTTTTGTTTCATTCAGTTTGGCAGCAAAACTCTGCAAAATTCTAGTTTTTCTAAGTTTTATTTATTTTTATCAGCAACATGTTAAAAGTTCAAACACCATTGCATAAGAAAGCTCTAACAATATGACATGCACATCAAGCTCTCAAATTGATTTTTTATCTGGAAAATTTCTCTAAGATGACACTGAAAAAGCAAAACATTTTGCTAGTATGAGTTAGGACCAAGTGGAATGTTATTTAAAGTAACCCTAGTTCTCTTGGTTATGGTGGTTATGTTATAGTCACATAAGCCAAAAGGAAGCAGCAACGCTGGTAAGACACCAGTGAATCCTTTTGATGCGTGGTTTGTCCCCGGTCGGATGTTGTGGTTATGAGACCATAACTGAAGACACCGTATACAAACTGCAAGGTTTTAACTCTGAATTAAACTCTTGCGGCATGCTTTCGGCGTCTCTACAGCTAATTTGATCAATCAACTATGGACAAAGTTTCCTCCTCCGTGAGAACTAGAGTTAAACCAAGACCCTATTATCTGATAGTAAAAACACATTGAAAAGGTCACAGAAACAAAATTGCAAATTGCAAAAATTTGGTAAGCATTTTGCAAAAGCAGTCTATATTTCCAAGTATTGCCAAGAATATGATCCTTTTTCCGCTTAAACCAAAAAACATAATATTTTCCTTACAACTTTGAAAAATAACTCCCTCTACTGATTTCTGTCCAAGAGGTTTGTAACAACCCTTGTACACAAGAATAACAATAATCATAATCCCATAATGCAATTTCTTTAACAATAGATAATATTGGAATGAATTCAACAAATGAAACTTGTTGCGCCAAATATTTTGTAGCTCACAGAACAGTTTGGTTGAATCTTATTTAACAAAGGCTCATATTGTAAAAACTCTCGCTATGTAATCAATGAAATAAAGAGAAAACATTCACCAGCAACTAGCATAAGGATATGAAGTTAGCTATGCACATAAAAGCTGGGCCACTTGCACTAGCTGATGTTATCTCTTTGTGTCCGTCAAGTTTTTCAACATTTGTGCATTATGGGATTTATGATTGTGGTTTACAAGAATTTTCATAAACTGTACGATTGACTCACTGGCTAAGGCTGGATGAGACATTAAATCTCCTTGACATAATAAGCTATTACCAAGTTTACCCGGTTGCCAAGCATAACCTGAAATGAAGAAAAATAAAAATAATAAGGTGAGATATTTGAAAACATTGAGGATATCTCAGCTTGATTCAATTACTCAGATGGTAGTTATCTATAAAATGTATGCAAAGAAGTAATGATGAAGCAGTTGAATGTAAAGAAGGTAAGATAAAGATTGTCAATTAGTTGAATGCAAAGAAGTTGTTGACCATGAAGGCATGTTATAATCAGATGAAAGGGCCCTCAGGGTTTTAATGTACCTGTACTTTAGTCACATTGACAGAGAGGTCAAAAAGTTCAATATATCTTGAATTTTGTCTTTTTTTATGTAACAACTTGAAAATCATTACACTAATGCTATTCGTTTTCCCCTGTTTAATATGTGATGGCTCATCCCAAAAGGGGGGACTTTGCAGATGATATCAATTTTGATTTTATCATTTCATCTGTCATAACATTTTTTAAGCTTTAAAATGACACCTTACTTGTTGAAATTGATCAAGGCAATCAAATTTTACAACAGAAAATCTGTTGCAAATTCTTATTATTTTCTTTATCTTTTGCTGCCTATTTTCGCCATTTTCTCGAAAAGTGTTGTCGCAAAATCCACCTTTACGGGGTAAGTCATCACATATTAATGTTTTGAGTTCATGTTACACAAGGCTCACAGTCAACATCTTTTCCTAAGAAAGTTTCTAATGATTTTGGTCTGTTTTATGGACAAAAATGTATGTTTTTACAGATGTTCTACTAAACGTTATTTTGGTCCACTTCTTGTGACAAATTTGAAAAATATTGCTTAGGTTGGGTATTAAGGCTAAGGTGCCTACCCAAGACTTTGAAAACCTTTTTGCTCTGTAACTAAGCAACTGAAAATTATATCTATAAGTATACATTTTAAGAAGTGGATTTACATACTGAACACAATAGGCATTTTAATTTTTGAACAAAATCTTTGAATTATTACCCTGGGGTCAAATGATTTTTTGGTGCAAATAATTTTTTGTAAGCCTGATTAAAATTTGGTAAAGTAATAATTTGAAATATTTAATTATTTTAGAATTTAGAAAGATTGACCAAGAGAATATGTATGTTGTATCAATGGTATATTATCACATCAAAACTGAAAAGAGATTGGACAGAAGAAAAGAATGATGATGTTTAGCACAGCATTCTGTAAGGATGTCGATATTAGTAGTCTTCATTCTATGTTCTATCATGCTAAACTAAATGGGCCAATCAAATTGATTGTTACAAATGTGATTTAACATTACACATATCTGTTATCTAAGATCAGAATTCAATACATTTTGTTTTAGGAGCCGTTTAAAATCTCACAAGGCCAGTAATGGGCAGTTAAACCAAAAATAAATAATAGCAAACCACCCAAAACCAGCCAGAACCGGCAGATAACTGCCTGTGTATTTTAAAGACCCTTTACCGAGTTACTGAGCAGAATAGTGCTTTGATCACATTTGCAACAACCCCTGTCAAAGTACACATTCTATAGGACAAACAATAATTTATTGGACAGTTTAAACAGAAATCCAGATTGCAGGGCCCTATAATTTGTAACTGCAATCTCTACTATGGATTATTGTTTACATTGTCTATTTTGCCGATAAGTAACAAGAAGTTGCTGCAATCTTTAGTGAATCTGTTGGGATGCTTGGTAACATAAAGCATTTTCTTCCACTCCCTTGAAACAATCTTGAAGAGCTTCATGAATATATCAAAATTGATTTTAAGGTGAGAGTGACATTACAGTTCCCTAAACTGATTTTATTATCAAAGTGTTTATAATTATAATGGCACCACTTCCCAACGATTTTTGTGAAGGATTGTAGTCATGCTTTGGATAAGTTCCAATTTATGATTATGGAAATGAAAATTACCAAATATATATTTGGCATCATATAAATGTGCAAGAAATATACATTGATACAGATTTTGAATCTCCATGCCTTCATTATTACTACATGCACTATGAGACATTACATTGGAATTAATCTAATAACAAAGACTGCATTCACCAAATATTTTATAGTTTTACATTCACCAAACATTAATTTTGATAGCTAATAAAAAATCTCCTCAGGCCAAAACCGAGTTTAAGGCAGAGTTTTCATAGCTACCACACATTGCTGCACCTAGTCTTTATCATCTGATTTATTAATTCCAAAGTATTTTATTGATAACAAAAGCATGGTGATGAAAACCAATGTCACCAGAAATTTATGTATGTAATGTGATGCTACAACTTTGGCAGTTTTCTCCAAGCCTCAGTTATGATATACAGTAGAGAGTGCATTGGAATTAAAGTAACAACAAAGACTTGTATCACTAAATATTTGGTAGCTTGCAAAACACTACAGATCGAGCTTGAGCCTAAGTTCCAGTTTATATTGTGATCAAAAATATCAATATGGGTCAAACCATAGTTCTTTTGAGCTATTAACTTTTGTGCTTTAATTCTAATGCATCATCTAATCATTAATGGATGCTTGGTGTTGTAAATCACCAAACATTTGACATCAAACAAAATTTTGTGGTGTGTTGATTTTTCATCACCAAGCCTCTGTTATTAATAGAAAATACATTGCAACTATATATCAGATTATAAGATAACAAAGATTGTTTGCACCAAATATTTGACAGCTCATAAGAACTATGGTTTGACCCTATTTCAATCTTTAACTGGTGTGAAACATTTCAAATAGCAAGCATGTCATTCTAACATGTACTTTGACAGTGATAGGATGGCCCATATGTAATGATGGTGTAAGCTTACTGGCAGGTAGTCCACCAAGTATCGTCCTCTCAACACCTGTAACTAAAAGATTCAAGGAAAAATGATATATCAGAGTCAGTTTTCCTGTAAACATCAACAATTTCTACCTACATTTAACAATCTAAACACTAGAATATAGAAGCGGTCAGTTCGGTTCATGCACATACCTGGCAAGGGTTATTAATAACGCCATGATTTTTGTTTCATGATCGCTCAATCCACGGTTCAGAGCTAAAAAGCATGAAGGGGTTGGTATGAAGATAATCGCGCATGACACATACCACTTCTGAAATGGGCTAGCAATAACCACAGTCAATTATCACTGCACAGTGATGAAATGTGACATGTTTGGTAGGTATTTTCAGTACGATGGGTCCAAGGAATCTATACTCTGTAAATTTTGAAGTATGCAACAAGTAGCCGATTAACGCACAAAAACCAATATGACCATACAGGGAGGTAAATTAGTCCAAATTTCTCAAATCATAACAAGGTACCAAATCTTGCTGAATATTCAAATGAATTTAATTACAATGTTTATCCATGTGTTATCAAAAACATTAGCCCAAAATAATACCAAAATTATGAAGAATTCATGTTAAAATATATTCATACACAGTGATCCGGCCTTAATCAATCCTAATCGATCATTACTAGTCTCTTACACAATACAAAAGCACTAGTTCACAATGTTGAAGAATACAAAGGATATGATATGGATCATCTCCATCTTCATCTCCATCGTTATGTCAACAGGGTTAACTTAATAACATCACGTCAATCTTGGATCTTGTTATTGTTGCATACTTCAAGGTTTATAGAGTATAAAGAGAATCTGTAATCAGTGCCATCATGTTCTGTACATGAAGCCAAGTTACTGTACCTCTTAGGGTTGGTTCAAAGTTTGTGGCAGACAGAATATTCTAAGCAACAACTATCCGTGTTTAAATCATTTCCCCTTATACCCTAATGCACCTTGGAATTAGAACGGGGATTTGATGATATCGTGTAGAATACTTTTTAATTTGCCACTGTGTCGAATATTCTATCATGAAATAGTCATTATTACATAGATATGCTTGAGATTTTATTGAATAACGAATAAATATTGCACAAAATTGGCATAGAATATTCTATGGGAAAAAGTAACTAAGAACCAACCCTTAGAGTTGTTCTGAAATAACCTCGATAGTAAGGCAGATTATAATTTGATCCATACATAGCGTATGTTCTTAATT
>JXSR01S012136.1:108737-124918 GCA_000969725.1 Ophiothrix spiculata | reverse complement strand
GTCTTGAAAATACTCAAAACTGCTACCAAAATTTAACATCACTCGTTTTCAATTTGTGTTTTGTATGTACAAATCCAGAAATCATATTCAATGTTTATGGTACTACAATGTGGAACTGGAAGTGTTCAACTTCACCAAATGTTCAATGCAAAGGCAAATCACAAAACACTAGAAATTAGAATATATTAGGTAGTTGAAACCAGATATGCCACTGAAAAAGTTTGCAATTACCGTATACAATAACCTACTTTAAAGGTATTATGAATTTAAGAAATAAATCACTTTACCTTAAATACTGCAACAGGTGGCGGATTTGTATTATATAACAATAGAAATATTCCATCACGTAGCTAATCGAGGTGATATCTCGCATCCCCGGTGAATTAACTGGGATTTTATGATCAGAACATGATGAAATGTGTTTGAAACAATTAAGAAATTCAATCTGGTACTGTTATACTCAAGAGGAACAACATATTCTGTTCATTTATTTTCTTCTGTCATTGTTTTACCGTGTGTGTCAACTTGACAAGGCAGGTACAACCCATATTAAATTGTAAAATATATTAATAATATGGCATGATTTTAATATTTTTCTAAATAAAAATTTACTTGTCTTTCCCCAACAGAGATATGATGATAATAGCCGTGTCAGGTGGTCTTACAAGTATTTTCTCTGGCTTTGTTATATTTTCTGTTATTGGTTTTATGGCTTGGGATTCAAATTTACCCGTTAAGGATGTAGTACAAAGTGGTGAGTTGGCCTATATATGTAAGAAAGTTTGGAATTAAAGGAGTGAAGATTTCTTTTCTCACGAAGTAAGGGCTAAGAGTAAATTGTACCATTGTGTTGGGAGTGGCCATCTTTCTCTTTTTCTTGCTATCTTTTCTATTTTCAGCATCTTTTCAAAGATGCATTGGCCAGCATGCATAGATTAGCCATTTCTGGCTATCCAGGTTGGTACTTTTGTATGAGCTTGGAAGAGACCATGAGTTCATCATGGATCTAATGGCATGTGTCCGTCACGGACCAACCGAGGTAAACAAACAAACAAACAAAATATTTGCCTCAAGAGATGATCCAATTTACGATTGGAAAGGGTATAGTGGAGGCAACAGGTGCTTTAAATATAATAATGAATGTGTGTTGATAATATAGAAGCAATGATGGTGGCTATACTTGATGACGATAAGACTGATGATAATGATGATGATGACGATGATGATGAATGAGGGAAATGGTGATGATGATGATGATGATGATGATGATGATGATGATGATGATGATGAGGGAGATGGTGATGGTGGTGATGATGATGGGAGGGGATGACACTAAGTATGATGACAAGACGGAGGAGGGAAACCTTATCATAATACTTTTGTCGTTTCAGGCCCTGGTCTAGCATTCATCGCATATCCTGAAGCAGTATCAAGACTACCTTTCCCACAAATCTGGGCCTTTTTATTCTTTTTTATGTTATTGACGTTAGGATTAGATAGCCAGGTAAGTCCAAAACTGGCAGTATTACTTAAAGTAGCGGTAACAAGGTCTCGAAATTCTCAATGGAGAATCTTGGTTACATCGTCTTGAAATACTCAATACTGAATCTTGGTTATAATGTCTCGAAATACTCAATACTGAATCTTGGTTATAATGTCTCGAAATACTCAATACAGAATCTTAGTTACAATGTTTCGAAATACTCAATTCAGAATCTTAGTTACAATCTCTTGAAATACTCAATACTGAATCTTGGTTACATTGTCTCGAAATACTCAATACAGAATCTTAGTTACAATGTCTCGAAATACTCAATACAGAATCTTAGTAACAAATGTTTCAAAATACTCAATACTAAATCTTAGTTACAATCTCTTGAAATACTCAATGGAGAATCTTGATTTACCAGTCTTGAAATACTTAATACTAGTACTAATAAATAATACAGAATCGTACAATGTCTTGATACACTAAATACAGAATCTTTGTCACTCAATACAGAATCTTAGTCTTACTTGCCAATTTCTTGAAACAATACCTAATCTTTGTAACAATGTCTTGAAATACTCATTTCAGAAAATATTAGAATGTCTTGAATCCAGAATCTTAGTTACACTGTCTGGAAATACTCATTTCAGAAAATATTAGTTAAAAATCTTGAAATATTCAATAGTCTTATTTTCCATGTTTTTAAATACTCAATGCAGAATCTTAGTTAAAATGTCTTTAAAATACTCAGTACAGAATGTTAGTTTACAAATTATTTACAAATTGTACACAAATTGTACAAAAGAAATATCGAATTAACCGTTCCGCACAAAAGAGGTTTCTCAAAGCGATTGACAGGCCTCTTTTTTCGACAAAAGCAAAATTCCCTGGCCGTTTTAGTTGTGTGGTGTTTTTTCGTGCAATCACAAAAGGATTGCTACGGATTGCAATTTCTCAAGTGGGGATTATCTTTACTTTAATTGACTCCAGTGAATAGAATAAGTAATGGGTTAACAAAATATTTTACAACAGATTACAAAATGCATTGTTATGCACGGACAGAACATTTGAACTCAAGCAATATCTTGAAATACTCAATACTGAATCTTAGTTCAAATGTCTTGGAAAAACTCAATACTGAATCTTAGTTACAATGTCTTGAAATACTCAATACTGAATCTTAGTTACAATGTTTTGAAAAACTCAATACTGAATCTTAATGTCTTGAAATACTCAATACTGAATCTTAGTTACAATGTTTTGAAAAACTCAATACTGAATCTTAGTTACAATGTTTTGAAAAACTCAATACTGAATCTTAGTTACAATGTCTTGAAATACTCAATACTGAATCTTAGTTACAAAGTCTTGAAATACTCAATACAGAATCTTAGTTACAATGTCTTGAAATACTTAATACAGAATCTTAGTTGCCAATTTCTTGAAACATAACATAATCTTAACATTGTCTTGAAATACTCATAGCAGAATCTTAGTTACAATGTCTTGATATTCTCAAAACAGAATTTTGGTTACAATTTTTTGAAACAAAGTCTTGGTTACAATAAATTAAAAACTTAATACAGAATTGTTTTTTGCTTCATGTACTCATAATATTGAATTTTGTTTATCACATTCCTGATACCACATACTGGCATTTAAGTCAAAACGTATTGTAATACCTGGGACCGTAGGTTTTATGGTCCCAGGTAATACATATTAATGATCATATTTGAAAAGCTTGATTCCTCTTAAAATATAACAACTTCGCGACAATTGCAACTTTGTTTCCATTGTAATATATTTCAAATGGAAAATTACTACTAAACCCATTCTCACGTGTAAGTTGGGTTGTTTAGGACGTTAAAGAAATAAACAAATACCAGTTTGCACCTGTTTGCGTATTGTTTTTATGGTTTTATCAATTTGGTGAAATCGTATTGACAAGTCGCAAATCTGGTAACACCCAGTATCTGTAAATAATATTTAAAGTTCTCACTATAAATTTAAAACGATACATAATAACAGAAAGTAAATTCACAGCATCTGAACATATGAATGTGTAACACACGAAACGGGACCATTAACATGAAGTTAAATGTATAACAAATATCAGCTGTTCAGGATGTAAAATGGGATAAATAGGGGGGGGGGGTTAAGAAGTACATAATTTGATATTGGAAAGGGAAACAAAGCGCAAGTATACAAACGTCAGTAGGGGAAGTCCTGCATCTATAATTTTTAACTTTTATTTTCACAGTTTGTAGCAATGGAAGTAGTACTAACAGCAACTATAGACGAATTAGAAGTTTACTGGAAAGACATCCGAAAATACAAATCGTGGATAACTTTAGGTTCATGTATAATTCTTTTTATCATCGGTTTGCCGCTCGTTACTCAGGTGGGTAGAAACAACACAATGCGTGTTAAACCACGCGGCCGTCAATGTTTGTTTTAGTAGAATCAAGGCGGGAAAGTCAGTGAGTCAAAAAATTAACCGACATGTGTGCAAGTTCTTTCTATTTGTTTATTTTCTCAACTTACTAAGTTGTGTTTACATATCGTGCTTATTGCCCTTGAAGTTCATATTTCTTGTTTGGTTTTGTTCACTGATAGCATTTGGGGATTTGAAAGAATTGTAGCCATTTTATCCTTTATTCAAATCAAATTCTGGCTTTAAGCCAGAACATTTTTCTTAAATATATTCGGGAATAAATGGAGAATTACAAACTTTCAAATGGTAAATTAGTTATTTGATTGTTTTATTAATGACCAATCTCTGCCTATGTGTTTAGGAGTTAAGCCTGAAAATGAAAATGTATATAATCATTCAGAAATTATACAATATATATGCATGACGTGAAGCTCAGAACATTATACAATGACCTAGATATTGTGATTAGAGATTTTTCCTTACAAGTCTTGAAGAAAACAAAATCGTGCAGAATGCACTTGAATGTTTGTGTCTGGTCCATGATAGATCTGACTCAATGACTGAAATTTGCTGGTAAAAATCGACATGAATAATATTTTATCAATATAAAACCAATTTTTAAAATAAAAAATTGGGGGTCACCGGACTCATTTTTTGCATGCGAGTCGGTTTATAAATAGCATTTTTGGAGCTTTTGGGAAAAAATTAGTACAGGGGTCCGTGGGAAATGTGGCAAAAGTGACATTATTTAGTGTTGATTCAAATATTTCCCGCTGAAATTTTGTGTCAATTTTTTCACAAAATTTGCGCAAAAGTATGTTCTTTCAATTAACGAAATAAAAAGTGGGGGTCACCGACCTATTTTTCAAGACAATAAGCGTACCAGTACGCATGTACCAGACACCTTAAAGTACATGGCAAAGTTCTGCTAGTTATTGTTGAAGGGAATCGCATGCGGGCATTCAGTGCATTGAACGAGCAATATATATATGCATGTTATATGCCTACGTTAAGTTCTTGGCATACTTTTGGAGTAATTGTTGACAAACCGACTTCATTTTTGTTATGAAAACATTGAAGGGGAAAAAACACAAGCTTTGGTTTTTTTTAACCAGTTGCGTTGATTTTATTTGTTAATTTCATGTCTCGTTACTTCTGTACAAAAAGCATTTGATAAAGTTGCCCAAGCAGTTGGGTCAGGAAAGACAATTCTTCTACGTGCAGTTTTGTATCGAAGATTAGAATGATAAGCTTGATCAGTCTAGTGTATCCAATTTGTATTAACTCGATAAAGGGTTTTGACAGTCCATAGAAAATACACAAATCCAGAACAAATCCACTAACATAAGTAGTTGCATGAGTGTCAGCTGGTTGACGTGAATGAACTTAAAATTTCACATATAAATACGAATTATCAGTCAAGGCCAATGCAATTTTTATTGTTCAGTTGATCATTGTACCATTTTTGGTAATGAAAGACGGTGGAGAAAATTCAGAGCATATTATCACCTTCACCTTGTTTAGGCTTTCGCCAAGGAAACCCAACTTGGTACCAAGGAAGCTTATACTGAGCAAGCTTATACTGAGCGTGTAGCCGTTAAATCATGACCAAAAGACTGAAAGATTGCGCTGCAAGGTAGTTTTGTGTCTCAAATATTTCCTCCAACAAATCGGCGTTTACGAATGTTTTGTACTCCGAAATCTGAACGTATTTTTTAAGGGCCCTGTCAACCCTTTGTTTTCAGAAGTAGTTTTTGCACTGTAACTCAGCAACGAATAATTAAATTCAAATAAAAGTATACATTTCTAGAAGAGGATTTGCAAACTGAACATGATAGTCAGGTCATTTTTGGACCAGAATGTGAAATTTTGGCCCTAAGGTCCAAAAATCGTGTTTTTGGCCCATAATTTTATGGGAAAGCTAACTAAACTTTGCTTTGGTAAAATCTTAAACTTTTTTACTTTTTAGAACCTAGAAAGCAATATCTAGGAACGCTTTTTTTATTTTTTTTTCTTAGTTTTTGAGATATTGTCAAAAATTGGTCCAAAAATGTCAAAAAAACCCACTCCTGACACCATTGTTGGCAAAATATGACATTTTTTGACCTATTTTTGGCAATATTTCAAAAAATAAGATAAAAAACAAAAAGTTGAGAAATACATTCCTATATTGCTTTCTAGATTCTAAAAAGTAAAATGGTTCCAAATTTTACCAAAGCAAAATTTAGTTTGCTTTCCCGTAACATTTTGGGCCCCAAAGCATGATTTTTGGACCCATGTCCAAAATGACACATTTGGTCAAAAATAACCTGACCGTCATGTATGCAAATCCGCTTCTAGAGATGTATACGTTTATTTGAAATAGAGAGCAAAAGCATTTCTGAAAAAAAAGGGTTGACAGGACCCTTAAGCAAAGTCTGCATCTCCTGGCAATTTTAGATCTTTAATTATATACGATTGGAAAGCTTGTTTAAATTTAAAACAATTAAGTCATCTTTATAAGTTGTATAAAATGTGACTGATGGTCACTATAATATAATCTTCAAATTGTCTTGAATCTTATTATACAAATCTTACCCGGCTATTTTGCTTTATAATATGCACAATTAAATGATTTAATTTAGCTTGCGTCTTGAAACAATAAAAATAAAAGACGCTAAACCAATACTGATTATTCTTGATCACTGAAAGCAAATGGACACAATTAGACGTTGGAGTATTGGTTTATGTAAAAACAAAGAATTGGCTCAGTTTTGCAGCTTCCCTCTTTTTTTAGATACGATAATGGTGCATGATCATTGTTCAAGGCAGTTAAAAAGACCGGGAAAATATCCACAACCCCTACGTAGGTCCTGGATAGACAAAAATCAACACTCATTGGTTGTGTTTGATTCTTTTAAGTCATGGGACAAGTAAAACAATTTAAAGAGTTAATAAAGCATAATAAACATAATAAAAGAATGTTTTTATTATTTGTTTTTCTCTGTAGGGAGGAATCTATGTTATGACACTGATTGACTTTTACTCAGGTGGTATGACGCCGATGATTGTAGCTTTTGTTGAAATGTTAGCAATTTCATTCGCTTATGGTGAGTTGCAAAATCCCCTTAAATAAAATGGGTTATGTAAAATCCTGTAACAGACATTGAACCTCACTCGTCAGGTTTACACTATGCAGTGCCCCTAGGAGCACTCGCACAGGGGACCAACTGCTTAACGGTACCCGACTTGCAAAGTAAGAGTCATAGCAATATGAACTTATTTTGCATCTAGGGACCTCTCGCATCAACTGAGTATGTTGTTCAAGATGATAGTGATGAATAATAAAGACTTCCATACACAGGATGCAAAATTTCAATGTACTTTATATAAAAACGACAGTAAATAAGTAAAATAAAGCATACCAAAATGTTAAGATATACGACAAGGCTTAAAATATATTAAAATTCCATATTACAAAAACCAAGAAATACAAAAAGATAATACTGTTTTGAAATACCCAGTTATCAAGGTACCATGGCTGGATGTAAAATGGCAGAGCCCCACACTACATGATGGAACTGCACAAATTGTGACGGGTTAGGTTACCAGCACATCGCCCTGTATAATCAACATGAACATAATTTGAATAAAATCACATAAATACAAATGAAAAAGCGAATAAAAAGTCTGAAATCATTTGCATAGTTAAACTCTAGTTTGATAAAACATCCGTGAGGCGTTTTTCTATTTTTTGTAAATATCATAAATTATGCTGATCAGAGCATTAAACAAAATCCAGATCAGAGAATTACTGTGTATTTGGTTAAATATTTTTGCAGGTGGTGAACGGTTCATGAGGGACATCAGAGCAATGATAGGCTACACACCACTAACATATTGGAGATTTTGTTGGATGATAATTACACCTATGATAGTTTTGGTAAGTTAAAGAAATTCTACATTGTACAAATGATAAACAAACATTCAAAGTGGTAGAATTGATTATTCTGACTTGATTTAGGCTAACCAAGCTATTGTTTGAAAAGGATATTTCAACAAATACCTCGTTAGTGAAACGATAAATAGTAACCTCCATGCCATATTTTTTCTTTTTCAGTTCATCTTTATCTTCAGCTTTGTAGAATATAGTCCAGCATCTGTTGGAGACTACCAATTCCCCCCATGGGGTGAAGCCATAGGCTGGTTAATCACTGTAACAACTATTGCTGCCATTCCTGGTTATGGTTTAATAAACTTAAGTAGGACCGAAGGGACACTAATGCAAGTAAGTAACTTTATTATCGAATATGGAAGATTTAACAATTGGTTCGCCGTCGGACAAGTTTTGAACTGTCAAGCTTTCGTCAGGAGTAGCTCTGACTTCTTCGGGACAAATATTATTATAAAGACATTTGGGCTGTCACTTCCCACTGATGACTAAAAAAAATGTAAGATTTATTTCTTAAATATTAGATATTTGGTTAAAAACAATTTATTAAAATCAACATCCAACGGGGTACTAATACTAAAAAAACCCGAAGACTAACGTTTCCGACATGTACACATCAAGCTGTTCTTTAACAAGATAAAACACTAGACAACTTAATACACCAACAGTGGTCACTTGCTCTCTTGAAGACTCTAAGTAATGGTGGTTTAATTACAAATCTATACATTAGTATTTCAAGCAGTCCAGTCAGTTGAACTTCAGAATCATAGCAAGTTATATATTTAGGAGTTAAAAGTAAAACCATGAACCATGGGTCAATTGCCTATCATCCATTCATAGGTGCTATATAGCAGGGTTGCTATATAGGGTCCATTACACCTTGGAAGAGATAACAATGTGGGACTCTATCATCATCCGATAGGCCTAGAGTGATACTTGACTTGATCGAGTGAACTTAGTTAATGTTGATATGCCAGGAAGTTGGCCTACAACGACCATTGCCATGTGCGATTGACGGTTATTCACCTTGTTATGTTATCTTTTATGGATTGAAATCACCTGAGTAACACCTGATTTATATAGGTCCTCAAAAGTACATTAAGTAGGGCAAGGGCTACCTAAATATTCCAAGTGTAGTAGAATTGGGTGTGAACTATTTTTGCCGAGTATGGGAAATCAAGAAAGTGAAGAAAATTGAGGCAATGTTTACTATTTATGGATTCTGGATCCAAATTGGCAGTGGGATATATATTATTACATGGATAGTTAACATCCCTAACATTATACTAAAATACTCCGTTAATCCACCTCTGTGAATGCACATTTTTTATAATGCAAATTTTAGTTGCTGTAGTTTCAGTTGCAACTTTGTAATAAACCGGTTAAAACTTTCAGGGTTTTGTATGGCAATTGTCTATTCATAAACTGGTTATAACTTTCGGGATTTTGTATGGCAATTTTCTATTCATAAACAGGTTAAAACTTTCGGGGTTTTGTAAGGTGATTTTCTATTCATTAAACTGGTTATAACTTGCTACATGCAGGTAGATCGTTGCAATTCGTATGTTCCGAACTTCATTGGTATATCACGAGGTTTTATCGATGGTAAACTACTACAATACTATTATTCTATAGCCTTCCTCAGTCAAAATGGTCCCGTAGGCCTATTTTAAAACTTAGACCACAGCGTATATTTATTTACTCCAACATTACCTAATCTGCAATCCACGTCCATATTCAGTCCATGTATTTCACAGGCATATTGGTCTTGTGCTTATGTGTCCGTTCTCAGGCAACACATGTAAATGGAGACCCTAGGCCAACTCTCGGCTAAATATGTATGTTCCTGTTCTAAAAGTGAATCACACAAGATTTGTACTAACATAGATTTTATTGTCTTTCACATATTTCTTATAATAGAACATGGCATTTATAAAGGTAAATATGTCAACGTCATTGTTCAATTTTTGGCCTAAACAGTTTCAAAGATCCGTTTGCATTTTCGTTCTTGGGCGAGATACAATGATCAGTCGTTCCAGAAGCACACTATTAAGTACGCGCTCACGATCGAAGCGTTGCAAGCGACATCTTTTTAGGGTATATACTTGGTATGGGTATTTTAACATAAGCATACATAATCTCATCGGGTTGGATACTAAGATGTTGACCAAAAATTCCACATGGGTGTAAAGGCTAAATATAAGGTATCATTCCTTTTAAGTTGCGAGGGTGTCTATAGTCTGTATACGATAGGTGCTCCTATACAACTTGTGATTGACTTCATTCTTACGATAGGGGTTGAATCGTTCTGTTTTTGTTGCGGCGGCGGTTTTCAGTTGAAAGTCATGCCTCGCTCAAATAACCCAATCGGTTGCGTATATGTCGCCATGGAAATTCGTACAATTTCACAATTTTAGAGAAATTGTGCGAAAATTACCGGGATATGTGTTTCCATTAAGCATTTCGAAAATCTAAAGCACTGCGACTTGGAATGGTGTGATTTTTTTTATTCACGTGCGTTTATTTACTACCCTTGTTTTTCCTTGTAACATGTGATCATAAACCATAACCTGGAGCCTTTAGTGTTAAAATCATATGTAATTAATCAAAATGTTGGGATGATTGCCAGCGAAACTAACAATGATTTAAGTAATTAGATGCATGGTTGATAAATTTGTTATTTGCTGTAAACAAGTACTATTTTACAAAATTATGAAATGCTGGCACAGTATGTATCGTTGGTGTATGACATCGTTTGCAATTGGGAATGTAAGTACCTGAGAAATGGGACCGGCCATATTCAAGCTATCAAATGATTTATATTCGCCAGGGGTTTCCACCATTATTTTGGAGGTCTTTCTATAGTGAAATCATAACAATTCTTATCCTGGGGTGATTGTCAACCAAACTAACGGGAGAATTGAACAATAGGGTTTTCAGTATATCGTAGAAAGGGTGACTAAAATATTTCGGTGAAAAGACTCTTTTAATCTTAAAATATTTTCTTCGCACTAATTGTATGATAAATTATTGTCATTATCATTAAACACTAATTTTAAATCTGGTTATCACGTATGTTTTTAAAAAATTAAGTTGATATGTTGGTTAGAAGACTAGATACGTATTTTGTACATCTATAGTTCGTAGACATTCAGACATTTTCTCGTGGTGTATAATGACGATGTAAAAACGGATGAACTTCCGAGATATTAACCCGTAACTTGATACTCGTTGCTACATGTTTTTGGACATAAACCAAAGCCTTTTCCTTGCCCTGTAGTATTGTTATATTTCAATATCGCAGATTTTTTAATTTTGTCAATTTTCTACAGGCTATTAATTTAGATCAATCGGTGTTTTTGATTATTTCAAGTGTTCATTATCTACGTTGCATAGTTAACATTCCACGCATACTTGGCATTGTGCCAATAAGCCTACATAGTTTATCAATGAGAATATTTTCAAGTTCTCTGGTTACGACCATTAGGCCTATAACTATATGGAAAATTCCATAGACGATTAATTGCAAAATGGTGGATTGACATCTTCACGTTGCACACGTTCTTTGATTCAAAGTCATTCCGTTGCCATATATGTATGTGATGACTCCCCCGAAAAGGGGGCATTTGCGACAGAATACTTTTCAAGAAACTGGTGAAAATACCCAGCAAAAAATAAAGAAAATAATACGATTTTCCGGTAGATTTTCTGATGTAAGATTTGATCGCCTTGATCAATTTCAACAAGTAAGATGTCATTTTAAAGCTTAGAAAATGTTCTAACAGATAAAATGATAGATTCAAAATTGATATCATCTGCAAAGTCTCCCTTTTCGGGGTGAACCATCACATATTTGGGTCATTTTGGAAACTAGCCGTATTTTGTCAAGTAATTGCGCTTTCCGACTTGGTAAACATTTTGTTGACATGTGAAAAAGGAAAATTCTTCCGAGTTCACAATTGTTTGATGACAATAATTTTCAAGAAGAATTGGAGTTTTTGTTTAAGTGATAATTTCAAGTAAACTGGATAAAACTAGATATCAGCTGATCGTGTGTTCAATAGAACAGTTTTGTATTTGAAAATATGGGCCTATTAATTTATACTGCTCGACTGATCGTTTACTATACAAATACTGGTTTGACATATTAAACAATAGCATGTATCAGAATGTGCAGTGCTTTGCTCTGGAACCTTTTGACGGGTGATTTTGACATAAAAATAAGTAGCAATTGCAACCTTTATCAATGAACCCTCGATATTTTGTTTGGCCTGTCTACCTTTCTTTAGAAAACCCCGTCTAAATTATTTTGATTATTTTTTTTATCTTGCAGCGTTTAAGATATTCTCTGAAGCCTTCGCATCTCTGGGGACCAGCCAGTAACGAAGACAGAATTTCCGCTGGATACGCGAAACTGCCGGACGCAGACGACGCGAAAAACGGACCCATAGACAATGATATTACAAACAATGACTACAAGATGGGATATGCGGAACTTGCCTCAAAAGACCGATATGATGACACCGAAATGGTGTAATATAGGCCTATACGGTGAACGTGTAGGATACTACCCATTAACCCAGATGATGGTCAGTCTGAACACATTTCTAGCTTATGCCAAATTTGAACCAAAACGAACTTAAAAATAAAAAAGTAAAATATGTACCAAGGACGACATTCATCGTCTTTTATACAAAAAGTGTAAACATTTTAGTATGAAAAAATAAATAAAACAAAAACAAAACAAAGCAAAAATTTTAAAAAGAAGAATAAACAAAAACAAAACAATTAAAAAAAACCTGCAAAATAATATATCGTTAACGTTTTTACACCATATCATGTACCTCGTGTATCAATTCATATTTATCTTATGATCTACATTACCCCACGATTTTAATCATGCAGAAATCGGCAAATTTAAATCGTGTTCGGACTTATTATCTTCGGATTATTGTGTAGACCCATTATATGTATCAATGCAACTATAGGTGTAAATATTTTTTGACAAATGCATTTTTATCTCGACAATTTTGCTGTGTTGTAAATTGCTCGAAGTTATATATTTACCATTTCCATGTGGCATTATATACAGTTTGGGCAGCGGTTCCTGAAGAAAGTATACACCATGCAGTAGATAGGAGTGCAAGGATGAACAAGATGTAAACGCCATTGTATGTCTGTCGCGTATCTGCACAATGTATCCGAGTCTTTGCTGGTTATATCACGAACATTTTTACACAAACAACTCCAATCTTATAAACCAATCATGATCTGACAAGCACATCCCGTCGGACTATTTTGAGTGTTGGCGTTAAGTTTGTGGTTCTAGTAAGTGTCTTTGTTTTCACCATATATTTGCTTCTTATTGGACATTGATGCTGTTTCTAAAGTTGCAGCAGACAATTAACAAGCAGTAAAATCATTAGATCATGCAGTTCGTCGGAGTTGTATTAATCAGCAATTTGACACACGGACAATGCATTGAAATTTGACAATGGAATGGTGACACCAACAGATCAAAACGGCAGATAATTGTCAAATCGGCAATTATGTACCTGAACAAATCAGAAACTGCAGTTCAGTTGTCAAAACGGCAATGCACTAAAATGCCAATATATACAATTCTGATCATGCGCTGGTGACAATTTGTATCCCTTGCACACATAATATATGGTCCATATGCAATTATGTGCTATATGCATATAGGACACGGACTTGATGCAGCTTATCGTAGTATTGTAAGCATTCTAGTGCTGTTTTGGCTGAAATCCCCCTGGGGAAATCTACATGCTCCTGTATCACCATATAGCTGGCTTCAGGGACCCTTGTTGCCTTGGTCTTCCTGTACCTATATATACAGTTTCAGGAAAGGTGCTCAATATTTTTTGTGTAACTTTAGATAGTTAAATGGGGAACAAATATCATGTGTCAAACACATTAGTAATCCACATTCCCGTCTGTATTGTCATGCACGCATCACAAAAACTTTTTAAACACAACTCTGTGAAGTTGAGATATATAAAACTTGTGCTTATTCCGAAATGGCAGTAGGATTGGACTCCATTATTTTACCGGAATCTATCCTGCGCACAACGCAGTGACGACACTTGGTGCAACAGACTGCATTTCGGAAATATCCGATAGGCACTATTATGATACTACATGCATATTTATAAGATCCATATAGGCCTCTTGCACCCGGGTACAAAGCTAGGATAATTTTTATCCGTTTGCGATGCGGATGCGTGCGTTTTGCACTGAAAGGGTACTGGTAGTGGTATAATTTATAGCACACGATTGAATGGAGATGAATGGTATCAGGTTGAAAGCTGAGATTCATTTTTGTTCGTCCGGTGTTAATGCGTTTTCACTTCAGGATCTTCTCTTATTGAAAAGTTTCCGCATGACCAAAACGGATGAATCGCTCCAGGGACCGATTCAAATAAATTAATGGGTTTCCGGATAGCCACACCGCAAACGGACCAGATAAAAGGAATCACTTTCTTTGAAAACCATTACATCGATTCAAAACACACCGCATGCGAAACGCATGCAGAATCGCATTGAAAACGGACGGTCAAAATAGAATCTCAGCTTCAACTATATATCCTATTCAATCATATGCTTTAAATTATACTACTGCTAGTACCCTTACAATGCAAAACGCACCGCATCCGCACTGCAAACGGATAAAAGGAATCCTAATCCTGAGTTTTAGTGTATCTCGGCTTCATTTGTATTTATGTAAATAGTTAGAATTATACTGGATTCATCTGATATGTGCTCCATTCGATTGGAAAAGTGCCCAACAAGTAAAAGCGCATATATGCGTTCTGCAGATATATGGCAAATTTAATTTCCTCTAGGAGAAATTCTGCAAAAATAATCTGACGATCAACATCTAATGTAAAGTAAGACTTGTTGAGCAGAAAAGAGGTGATATCATTTAACGAGGAATGGGACGTAAGCAAATCGTTATTTTTGGTTGAAAATTACTGACTTCAAAAGGAAATCTAGTGGCAACGAGCATTTAAATCATTTCCTTTTTCTGGTATACCTCTTGATAATGCTGCTTTCATATTTACTATCTATGTCGCTTGTTTCTTTTCACACTTTAGTAGTTTTGTCGCTTCGAAAGTTGAATTCATTCATTTCAACTCGAATATAGCGGTGAAAAAATACGTCGCGCAATACTTTAGCTACAAAACTGAAGTAAGAAAACGGCATAAAAGTCACATCCCCTCATACCGTACAGTCCAAAACTGCAAATGGGACGCACAAATGGAGGTGAATTTAGTATAGTTTAGGCAATATTTGTACAAACTCTTCACAATTATTAAAGTGTGTAAAAGTAATGCAAGTACCGGTAAGCGCCATGAAGTATATAACGACCGGTGCTTTTGTTGCCTTGAATTGAAGACATTGGAAAGTCTTGGTTGATAGCAATTTTCTGAAATATTTGGGGGCATCATTTTGTGAATGAAATGTACCATCAATGGTCCGCGTCTCGTGGACTGATACAATGAAGTTTTAATTTTGCTTCCACATTTTGCCCGTCTTCAATAAAGAATTGATTATTTACATTTCAGGCAAATATTATATACGAAATCTCACCTGTCCCATTTTTAACGAACCAGAAATAGGCCGCTCCATTATTTTATAATTTATTTTTGTATAGTTATGATACTTTTTTCTCGATTCATGTATGAAATGTATAAGAAACTCACATCTCATCAAAATTCCCTTGGGGAAAGAACGGCAAACCCCATGAAACGGTTACAAACTTAAAACTTAACGTTTGCCTCTTTCTCGACGACGTATTCTAAACCAGCAATTGCGATAATTGGAAATGAATTAAGGTGGTTTCAGTGTGGCTGTCGTTGCGGCAGACGACCAAAAATTTTGCAATTTTGAATAGTAATGTAGCACGACACATTTGCATACTGCCGCAATGGTCTGTCGCAAGAAAAGTTGAATTTATTCTAACTAAAATATTGTGTCGTTACGACCATCACGATAGGGTAATCGATATATCGGCTTGTCGTGCTTGCTGCAAAAATTTCCAGATGCGACAATGTCGAGTTTGCGCACACGAATTTTTGACGTCGCATTGGTCGTACGACCACCACGACAGACATTCTGAAAACAGCTATATGAAGAGCATGGGTTGAGCCCCTTGAGAACAAAAGTACGATCATGTTTCTGTATATGAGCAAAGTCCATTATTGATTAATATGACCAATTATTCCTTTATCATGTTGGTAAAATCTACATTTAATTTTGTAAATATATGTATACGTTTTGTAAATTGTATTTAAAAAGCCATG
>JXSR01S012136.1:24890-37997 GCA_000969725.1 Ophiothrix spiculata | reverse complement strand
AAAGTTATAAACAAAAAAGTGAAAAAATGGGTATTTTAGTGTCACAGATTTACATAGGATATAATTATCAAGTGAAAGTCATAGTGTTTGACTCAGATGTGGCTGTGCCTAACTACGATAATGTCACACTCAGGTCCATTGACATCTGTAGTCATGAATTGTAGAAGTTGTTTCATCAATTTTTAGTAAATTTAGTTTACATGCACGACCCAAACATTCACTGAAATGACCCAGAATGACTTTTGAATATTGTTGTGAGTATTTTAAAATGCCAGAGTAATTTTTAAACCAACTTTTGGCAACTTTTTTGTCAAAGCACATGGTCGGCGCCATCTTGGATTTTGACCAACTTTTATCCAAAAAAAATGCATTTAAACTCAACTGAAGCTGATATTGGCCTGTTATATGTTGTTAAATACTAAAGAGAATATACTGGCATACATTGTACCTTTGGTAAATTTATATGCTCTCTGAAAGAAGATATTGACTTATGAAATTCGTCTATAGAGAAGGTCAATGGAGCTGGTAGTCACCTTCTCGTGAGAAGGCGACGTAGACACTATCCGATCATGTTACATAGTCATAGGTGCAAGCATGTTCATAAAAATTTAAAAATATTAGATGGAAAGATATTTTAATTCCCTTCAAAATGAGTGGTCAACCATTTGAAACGGTGAAGAAATGGTGAAGTTATGGGTGAAAAACGGGTCCTGAAATATCCTCAAATTTGGCAAAATAATTCGGACCCTGGCATTGCCATTGACTGTGTACTGTTCTGACTCAAGACCCATTTGTTCACCACGAAGGAGCATTTTACAAAAAAGCGCTTCCATTTCATGAAATTTGGCTGTTACTATCAGATATGTTATGTATCAAGGATTTGAAACCCAGATTTTTTACTCAAAACTATTAACAATTAGGCATTAAAAATCAACTTTTTCTGATTGGGCAAATTTTTTTGCAAAAGAGTGAGCCCCCTAGAGGACAATTTGAGCCCACCACTAACATAGGAATCCTGGACATTTCATACCCGTTCACTTTCATCCCTGGTCACTTCATACCCGTTTTTTCATACCTTTTAGTGGTAAATTATGAATTTTCATTTAATTAAACTAACTAACATTAATTTTGTCTTGAAAATATATAATTAGTCAAAAATAAAGTACTATTGTAAAGAATTATTTCAATTTTGACAGTTTATTTAAAATTGGAAGGAATTTTAAAAGCCAATAATACCTCCATGTTTAAAATATGTAAACTTTTGGTAAAATCCGTAATTATGTCATTTCTGATCACTTGTCTGCAAAGATAATATTGAATTATATTTATTTCATAATGTTTTTCTTCACTCAACCTAATATTAACACGTTTACGTAAAATATTAGCTGGCGAAACATGCAGTGTATGAATCTCGGGTATGAATATTGAACGGGTATGAAGTGTCTCGGACCTGTATGAAATGTCCAGCTTCTGTAAGTTCCGTTACATAGTAACATACATCTATAGGCTTGAGATAGGCACAAGCACAAAAATTTAAAATTCACTCAAAGTTCATGAAATTATCTTTATTTGAAAGAGGATCTCATTTAAACAAGAATAGTCTTTAAAAAAAGACAAACATCGCTTAGTAGATGTCTGTTATAAAATGTACAGTACATAGTAAGTTTGTAACTTCAATATGTCCACAGGCGACAACAATATAGTTTTTAATTATATTTATTGTCGGACTAGCGCATTGGTTTTCAAATTCGAACTAGCGCAGCGTATGTCATTTTCGGACTAGAGCAGTGTATTTCATTTAAAAAATCGGACTAGCGCAGTGTCGGACTAGCGCAGTGGTTTTCATTTTCGGACAGGTATAGAAAAAATGTGTGGTCGGACTAGCTGACATTTTACATTTAAATTTACTTTCAAATGTCAGTTTGAATATAAAAAGATGAAATGTTCATGAAACAACACACATTTTTATATATAACACCCTGTATTGTGTCTAATATAATCTTCTTGCCCCTATTGGTGTACACTTTTTACTATATATACTTCAGCAGTAATAACATTGATGACATTAACTGGAACTAGTTTTCAACCCCACTATCCATTAATGTAATGTTTTATGAGAATATATTTACATACAACTACACATTATGTGAGAATATAATGCATATAGTATGAAAATCATATGATAAAGGGCAACAAATACATTTATTTAGTACTAAGCACACGAGTAACCTTCAATGGCAGTTTGTTAAATGATCTTGCAAAGAAATATTAAACAAAAAGTCAGTGCTGGCATTGGTGTTTGTTAATACTGATGAATAGAAAATTGAAATGTCTGTGGTTATTGGGGGTTTCTGGGGACCATTTGGTCTATATCATAATAGTAGATTTATTTGGTGAAGGTTCCAGTTACTCCCTGCAAGCTCCAATACAGACACTTGATACTCTCCTGTCTCCAATCTGAATAACTTGTGGATATTGTTGCCCTTCATATATAACTGTATACCAGTCACATACACCAACTGATTCATCACTAGTACTGTTCTGATCATCTGAACAACTTGCTTCAGCATCATCAGAAGTAGGCATGCTATCCTTGATGAGAACATGATATACCGCAAATTTACCACCTTCAGTGAATGCTGCTTTGCAATATTTTGATGGCTTTTGCCTGCCAAACAAAGTCCGAAATTAAGTTCTTATATTCTTCTTAGCAATATGGACTGACTTTACTTCTCTCACAGAGCACCGACTTGAGAGCACTCTGCTCCAAGCATCTATGGCGCTTTGCCCCCCCCCCCTGAACCCATCAATGTCGTCTACAAGTCCTTATGTGAGGTAGAAAAGTAATTCCAGTGAATGTCAATGTTGTGTTTTTCTTTAAAAAACATGAATTGCTGTTGCAATAAAGCAGTTCTTAAATTTATCTATGAGATTGTTGCATTGGTTAGTAACGTTACATATAGTAACGTTACAGATTTTCACTGCTATTATCTTCCACATCTTAATTTAAGAGAAGAATGATTTCCATTTGTATTTTATACTTTGGAGTTATGTGGAAGAGGAAAATTTAAAATAAGAACATTCCTAACAAATGCTTTCTCCTGACGCAGAAATAATTTCATGTTTTGATTAGTAACGTTACATGGAAATAAAGGTGTATAATAATCTATTATTTGCAGAAATAATTCATATCTAAAATATATTTTTGATATTAAATCCATAAATGGGTATAATTTACTGAATCAAATGAGACAAGATTGTCTTGATTGTGTACATTATATTCATGCAATGGCAAGTTCAAGTTTTTCATAAATTTCATTCAAAATTACATCCCAAAATACCACCGGCATATATTATTGATTTTTAAACACTTACACCTAAGAAATATCATGAATTTTAGTTTTTCACATGCTTTGATGTGTTTAAGGCATATTTAACTAAAATATTTGGCAAAAATACCATTTGAAATTTTAAGGTCATGTCCTATTAATTATAGAATTGCCCAAAACCAGTAAGCTAATATGCTTTTTTGATGATGGTCCTACTTAGATGTGGAATTTTTAACACTTAAATTCATTTTTATTTATTTTTTTATTTTTTTTAGAATAAACTTTGCAGATGTATTTTCACCTATAGTGCAAAATAAAGTTTGCTGACTTTACGGCTGTTAGCACAATTGCTCTGATTTGTCAACTTGGAAACACATGAATTAGCTTTGCTTAACAGACTATTTTTGTAATTTTGTTGTCTGATAGGCCTATGTGTATGGTTTTTTTTCATGATTAGTCCTAAATAAGTTGTTTGATCGATCGGCGTAACTTGACAGACCCTAATTTTCTGGTCAAATAAAAGTATTAGGGTTAGAAAAACCACCCAAATTTAGTGAATTTGGTGCTTCCTGAAAATAAATTTAAAAAGTACCCAAACTAGCCTGAAATTGGGTGTTCTTTTTGGTGAAAATTAAAAAAAAAAAAACCTACCTACCTGCTCTAAATATATTTATATGTACACCGATCAAACAATTACTTTTTTGGCATTATTTATGCCATGTCTTGCCATAGATTAATTTTTGATAAAATATGTTCCTGAACCAAATAATGGTTTGTGTACATTTTGTTTTGTACAGGTAAAGCCATGGTTTCAATCCCTGGGATCAAAATGTCCCAGTGGCTACCATTCACAAGGATTCTTGTTGATGGAGGCAGTCATGTTGGATTTTTCAAGTAAGTATTTTATCAAGATCATGATCTGTTTCAGAGGTTGGTCCCTACATCTTATTGTTGTTTTCAGACATATCATGTTTTGGAAAAAGTATACTTCCCATCAAAAACTTAACCCATGACCCAACCTCGTCTCACTAACCTTGACCCGACCCTAGCTCTCTAACCATGACCCAACCCTAACTCTGACCCTAAACATATCCTAACCCTAAACCATAATTCCCTGAAATTTTGGATGGCCTGGGACCTACATGTAAAGTATACTTGGTCACATGTTTAAATAATTGGTTACTTGAAACTCAAATTGTCAATCTCTTATTATTATTGTTTGATCTAGGTTTTATTTAATGTTCTGAAATATTGCTTTTGTCACTGAACAAAAGCATCCAACAGTTCCAGACAGTCAGCTGCTGGTTGAGTTTTGCAGTAGCGTAACAAACACAGGGTCAAGGGGTCAGGCTGCCCCCTCTGGTGGCCTTAGCAGGGAATAAAATGACAGAAAAATCTTGCTAAATAGCCAGTTTTTACCCTCTCAGCGGGAAACTCAAAATCTCGAACCGGGAAAATCAAACTCAAACCGGGCTGTTGAGCATCCCCCGCTCCCAACAAGCGACCCTGTTACAAACCTGGAAGCATCTTCCTATAGTAAAATTTCAAAAAGAAAATTCAGTCACCATTTATGTATCACCAGATTTGATATAGATTTCTATATTGTTTTGAAACCTACAGGTCTGACGGTAGCTTCAAGTTGACAGGCGTTCCTTCCGGTTCATATGTAATCGAGATTGCTAATCCAACTTATGTCTTTGAACCAGCCCGTGTGGACATCACATCAAAAGGCAAAATACGAGCCAGAAAAGTAGACAACGTACAGGTCTCATCTGTGTCAATCATACCCTATCCACTTAGATTTAAGTCAAAAGCAAAAGCAGTTTATTTCCAGAAAAGAGAAGAGTTTCATGTCACAGATATGTTGAAAAATCCAATGGTAAGTTGACTATACAGCGTGTCCATAAAGTTGTGCCATATTTTTTAAAGTGCTATAATTATGCAATTTGAAGCAAAGGATTATGACATAGATATAGAGGGTAGATAGGGGGCCTGCCCAGACTTGACACCATTTTATTCTGCCATGGGGCTCAAATTAGGTAGTGGGATTTTTGTTGTTAATGCACAGATATTATTAACACACCCTGTATATTTTGTTCAGTTTTGTGTACCATTTGCATTTAAGGTATTATCACTCAAATAAAAAATGCAACAATTTCATTGGTTAATAGCTAAAAAGGAGCAGATAAAAAATACAACAATTTCATTGGTTAATATATACAAAGGACATTTCTGTATTGCATAAAATTTCGAAAGCTCTCTATGTGATACAAAATCCTCCATGTGATACGAAGAAGTCGGTATCATACAGCTTTTTTACCATTCCAACTTGTATTACTTTTGGAACATATAGTTGTATTACAAGCGTACACTGTTGTTATGCGTGCGCGACTAACTGCAACGCGTTGTACTATGCGATGCCTATACAAACAATGTGCATACAATGTAGCTGTCAATAAAACCAGGGAAACAACAATTCTAAAATTGATTGCAATGTTATAAAAACTATAAAAATAACCATTTTGAAAGCATTTTCAAGTTTTTGCTATCAATGTACATATACATGTGTACCGAGTGATAAATTTGTTATCCCCTGTTTGTTCTCATGCAATAGGAAAATATTAATGATGTGATACAAACCCAAACCATGAATATTTTCTCGTATTGCATGAACAAACTGGGGATAACTAATAGTATTTGCACAAGTCTCCCCCCCCCCCACACACACGCAACCAAATCAATGCATTTGAAGTTGACTTTGGTGGAGCTCATGGAAACAAATCCCACAATTTGAGCTCCAAAGGCATTGTACATAGTGTTATGGTAACTCCTGAGGTATTATACTCTTAACAAATTGAAATGAATATTGTTTGATGTTCTTTATTCTATCACCCAGGTATTGATGATGGTACTTCCCTTGATATTCATTGTGATTATGCCAAAATTGATCAATACTCAAGATCCAGAAATACAAAAGGTAAGTCCATGGAATTTATTCTCCACAAAGAGGTCTAATGTTACTGACCCTAACGAACCTGAATGCTGCAATAGAAAATCAAGAACTTGGACTCTACTACACCATAAACCGGAGTCATATGAACACCAAGTTGCTGCACAGCTTGCAATATACACTCCCGCTCGAAAGTATTTCCACATTTTTAATAATAAACGACCTAAAATCTTCAAAGATTCATACTAGTATAGGTAACTTATCTATTTAATATGAATAAATCGATGTTTGTTTTAATATTAAATCTTCCATTGCCATAGAAATGGCTGATTTCATGGGCCATATACAAATACACCACAAGTATAAATCTCATTAATATGTAACTTATCAATTTTTCATAACCTCATTATTACCTTGTAACTGGAATGAATATTTTCAGGTTGTAAGTTTTAAAAAAATGGTCAGAAATGTATATAAATTATGTGCAGACGAAAGTAGTAATGTGCATTACATGCCATATTTTTCAAATGCAATGAATGCAATTCTGGATTAGTTACGTTGATAATTATACAATATAGACTCTCTAAAAAATTAAGAAAACGGATAAATGCCTTTTGAGATATGACTGTATAAAGTGTTTGTGCAGAAATACTTTTGAGCGGGAGTGTACCTAGGGAGCAAAACGCCATTTGGGGAGGAAAACTGAAACAGTGAGTTATTTTATTGTGTCCTATATGTAGATGGCTTCTATGGTCCATAAGTTACATCCCTAGGGTGGACACAAAAACAATCCTTTGCATGGGGCCTTGCAGGAGAGGATAAAGTCTATGTAGGGGTCAAAGTTTTGTTTTAAAATTCATTCTATCATGTTCCTCTCACCGTAAGGAGAAGAAGTGTACTTTGACCCATCGCTGATGAATGGCTCTTGAGTTATTGCCAAAAACATTAAAGACCATATCAGCTGGGCTCTATTTCATGAAGATTTAAGAATATTCCTAGAAGTTGGTCTGCAGAGCAATAACAATTTATAAATCCACAAATATATTAGAATTTTAAAACAACGAGTTTCATTCCCTAAAGCAAGTTTGGTTGATAAATGTTGAATTTTTATCAGTTGATGTAATTCCAATTCCAAACAAAACAGAAATGTTCATATCGTTAGTAGAAATGTTTCTAACTTTATATCTGATCTTAATTTGAATAAAACAGGTCAAAGGTCAATTATCCAGAACTTCATCTACACACAGAATTATGTTTAAATCATTCAAATAAATTGTTGTTAAGTTGGGAAATTTGATCATTTCCAAGTTGAACATGTTCAAAACTTTCTTATTCTGAAGTAACATTAGAAAATTTTATTTAAGAATGCACCTAAATTGCTTTGTAAAATAGACCGGTCATGTGATGAACCTATGGAGTCAAAAAATTCTTTAACACAAAGTAATATTTTCCAATGTCTTTAATCAATTATTGCTAATAGTATCAACCAAACTCCTTATTTGCAATAGGTGCAAGTAACACAAATGTTATCTTGCCCTGTAACCATAGCAACGATAGATCTTAGACTTTTGAAATTTTTGACTCCCATAGGTCCGTCTCATGACCCCTGGTATGACCTTTCGTGTTTTTGAATATAACTCAAGAACCATTCATCAAAGATGAGCAAAGTATACTTTATCTGCTTCCTTATAATAAGAAGAACATGATAGAATTGTTTTCAACAAGATTTAACCAATTTTGGCGTTGCATGTCACCATGTCTTGCTCCCTAGGTAATATCTGAATATTGGATCATGGTGCAAATAGTCCTGTGTCCCGGGTAGAAACCACCTATCCCCCCCTGGTTTTAGCCGCAAAAGGTTATTCGATAGCATATTATTTCATTACATTAGTGACTGGGTAGCCCAAGGGCTGAATTTGTGTCGGCTACAATTTTATGTGCTTTTTAATTTCCCAATATGCAAAGGTTGGTAGGTCAGCTTACCGGCATTAAAATTTTCAGCTGATTTCAGCTATTTTATTATTTGGAGTTGGTCCATTTTTAGGGTTTTTCTTGTTAAATCAGCCTAATTTGAGCACTTCGGTGCAAATTTCAACGTTGTTTAGCTTTTTTCAAAGTTGAAGGTTCATTTTCATGCCTAAACTCAAGAGTATGTATACTAGTAATTTAAAACCTATTCAGGGTGACCAATAAATTGTATGAGCTTTGCTCTGTGTTGGTCACCTATTCACTTTTGCTATGTTTGCATTTCTTGAATATGTGACCCGTCATATCGAAAGGTACCTTAAGGTCGGCATAGTAAGTTACGAGATGCGGGCCATTGAAGCTGGGAATAGTCAAAAAACATGTTTAAGGTTGGATTTCTAATTTCATCAGAAACATTACCTTTGAGGTGTAAAACAGTATTCTATCATATACACCAGGTTCAAACATCCAAAACATAAGACAAATGTTTTAAAAGTCTATGTTTTAAAAACCGAAATAAAAATCCTTTCTCCATTTACGGTTTACCAGTACATAAACTTTAAACTTGATTTTCCCAGAACTATAGTTTTCTGAATCAACCCGATGCCTTTTACCAATTTGGATGTACTTTGCAATCAAACATCCAATAACCAAAAGCAAGGTATCATTTTAAACCTTAAAATATAATCTCTCAGATGAGACCAAAATTAATACTCAATTTACAGTTTGGGATCCTGAAGGTACCTTTCGATATGACGGGTCACATATATAGATTATTGAAAAAATGAAACTGAAACAATTTTTCTGTCCAGAAAAAAGTGTGTGCATTTGGCGCAAAGAAAATTTCTAGCTATAACCAGTGTGTGAAAAGTATAAGAATGTGTACCTTTATTTAGATAAAAACCTGTCACAATTTTCTTTTTGTTTTATTTACCCACAGGAAATGCAGTCTATGAATATGTTAAATCAGAAACAGGATCTACCCGATTTATCAGAAATGGCGGCCAATTTCTTCGGTGGTGGTGGCAGTAGTTCTTCCAAAAAGAAAGAAAAAGCTGTAAAGATTAGGAAAAAGTAGTGTATTATTTATTTACTCACTAACACACAGCAACTGTCAAAAAAATCACAAATAGGAATAAGGCAACTTCACCAACGGCTTTTTTATAAATGCTTATAGTATGATTTCAGAGACTTGGTTATTTATGACATTGTGTTGCGGATACACTCAGTTCATAGATTGACACCATCTTGATGTACTAATCATGACTAGGACTCTGAAAAAGCACCATCAAAGTTAATAATAATAAAAGAGCCAAGTGTGTTTTCAAACAAACATTTGAGGCCTTCTGGAATTCTTAACTTATTTAAATGATTTAATTTTGCCATAATGAAAAAGCAGTCAATATTTGTTTTATATACCAATTTTGTATTGAGCAGGAAATATTACAAACTGTTAACCTACTCAAATCACACTAATTGATAATACTGTGATTATACCAGTGCAATTGTTTTTTTGAATTATTAGTATTACTCTTTGAGTTTTTGATGTTATAGTAGACATTGTTAGTGGGTCATACCGTAACCACTCATCTAATTCATCTCTAGATTTTCTGAATGTATATCACCTTTACATTTGGTTGATTTCATATCAGTGTCTCAAATGCTTCAAAAATATGAAATATGTTGCTTATAGACTATAGAGTATGATGATTTGCCAAACTTGAAGAAGTGAGATGGAAAATAATTGACAGGTGGATACGGTATTTCAGTAAAATGTTTTTGTAACAAATTTAATATAAAGTAAACTATATGTCCTTTAACATACCAATTTCTTTTAGGCTGCGATCACATAGAAGTTTACGGTATACGATTTTTGCTATATGCAAAAAGAGGAGGCACTCATATTCTTAGTGACAGGGATAATTACCTGCCAATTTCCCAGGGAGTGTATAGCGAATATCGTACACCGTATACTTCTATGTGATCGCAGTCTAATAGGCCAGTTGACCCATGACGTCAGTTGTTACTGTTTTACCTAGCATTTGCACACATCATTCAAGACCTAATTGCACATTTTGAAAATTCCCACCCTGATAGAAATTATGATTGCATAGAAAGTCATGGTAAAGTGTGAGTTTGAAAAGCACGGTCTCTGAATAAAGTAAGCTGCATGCGCATACTGCTGGACAAAACAATAACAACAGTCTATGCTTGATATCCTGGTCACATAATGTTGCGGTGAGGTTAAAATGTGTTTACGGTGTCATATCGGGTAGAATTTCTGCGGACGCTGACACTGACTGAGTTGTAGCATGCTGAAAGAATTTTACTCGCCGGAGCTAAAACCTTGCGGCTTGTTAATGACGTCTTTAAAAATGGTCCAATAACATCCTGTGACTGAACGGTCACTAACCGGGCAACGCAAGCATTTATTTGACCATAGCATTACTGTGTTGAGGATCCCAGTAAAACAAAATTTTGAATTTTGGATAAATGTATAGTGAACTCATTTCTGTGTCCTAGCAACTGCATTATGTAAATCTGATTTTAATATATTTCAGCATGTGGAGAGTACAAACTGGCACTTTTGTTTGTTTCAGACGTCAGTAATTATTGTTTTCAGTACTCAATCATCATCAAGCAGTCATAAAGCGAGGGTGGGATAGGGTAATCAGATGTCATAAAGTAATCAAAATACCACATGCTAGAGATCACTCCAGGAGCAACTAAGACCTTTAGGGCCCAGTCACACATCAGGGTATTGAGCCCAAATGTACAAATAATGTACACTGTTTTTGTAATCCATATACATGTACACTCCCGGTCAAAAGTGTTTGCGCACCTGTTACATCAGACATAATCTCCTTGTTTATATCAAATTATCCATTATTTTCGTGAAAATCCTGTTTGTGTACATGCTATAGTTATCTAACATTAATAAATCAAACTCTCTTGCGATTTTTGACCTTCCGTAACCACTGACATTTATAATTTTCTAAACCGTGTCCAAACCCCACGTAAAATTCCCATAGAGCTGAACCTACTTAATTATTCATAAGCTATTTTTCCCATGTAAAGCTATAGGAGATTTTCACGTCTTTTAGACGTAGAAATTTAAACAAATGCGCAGTAATTTATTTAGACTTTATGTTTATGCGCAAATGAAAGGATTTGGTTCCAGAAATCGAAGACTGCTAATTTATGCCAATACCGTGATGATTAATGGACTCATTTTGTTTTAAATGCTTTGATAATTCAAGGTTTGGTTTATGTAAACACGTAGTTAACGAATCATTGAGTATCAGCCAAAGACTTAGAGTCATATTAAAGGCCCTCTTATTGTTCATAGAAGGGAGCAATTATAGGTATCTCCACCGCCATGACTATTAGTTTAAAGGTCATCTACTTAATATTACTCGAATGTATTGCTGGTTACTAAGCATGACCAAGCAAGTGTGAATGACCAAGCTCTCATGCCACTATGAACATCATAGACCCCTAGAGTATACAAAAGTTTACTTCAATGATTTCTGCATAATAAGGTCACAAACCTTTGAAATTGCTCAAGGGGGGGGGGGTGTTGAACCTTCTAAATGATTTAACTGATTCGGTTTGTAATTTTAGATTAATCATCAAATAATTTTTGTTATGGTATTGACATTATATAAAAAAAAGAATCGTTACCTGCATGTCCATCACACATTCAAAATGTTTAAAGAGTGCCTTTAATTCGATGGTTCCTGATAATTTATCTATGCACCTTCTTTAAATCAAAGTTTTGCTTCCGAAACAAACAGAATCAACAGCTAGATATAGCTTTAAATATTATCTTGTTCATGCTTTTTAAACGTTTAAATATATACAGAACCAATTCCTTTAATTTGCGCATAAACAAAAAGTCTAATTGAAGTACTGCGCATTTGTGCAAAATTCCACGTCTAAAAGACGCGAAAATCTCCTATAGCTTTACATGGAGCAAAATAGCTTATGAATAATTAAGTAGGTTCAGCTCTATGGGAAATTTACGTGGGGTTTTGACACGGTTTAGAAAATGATAAATTTCGGTGGTTACGGAAGGTCAAAAATCGGAAGAGAGTTTGATTTATTAATGTTAGATAACTATAGCATGTACACAAACATGATTTTCACGAAAATAATAGATAATTTGATATAAACAAGGCGATTATGTCTGATGTAACAGGTGCGCAAACACTTTTGACCGGGAGTGTATGTCAAAGAAACAAAACAGTGTATGAACATTATTCATATGTTTGGGCTCAATACCGTGATTTGAGTTAAAGCCCTTATTACTTCCTTACTTGGAGATGCTTCAAACCAAGGAGTTTATAATGTCTTCAGATATGTAACTATGTATGCATTTGCTCTGAAATGGGGTCTAGTATTTGTCAGGCAATTTTCGGAGATAAAATTACTGGTTCTGATATAACATTTTTCACTTTTTTATTCGTGTCACGTAATCTTTTTAGGCAGAGAGGTTGTGACAGAGAACACGTTATGTAACATTCATTGTATCATAATTGGTAGTAAACAGAGTGTTGGTGCTGTGGTAAATGCCATTTGCACTTTGCAGAAGCTAAAAATGTGTGCAATATCAGAATTTCAGATTAAATGATGCGATAAGAAAGTTAAAACTTATGGCTTTCCAAGTATATATAAGAGACATAGCACAGACTTTAATATTGGTTGATGGCAAACAGACACACATAAGTTTCATTTGGAATATATTTGTACTAGTGGAATAAAACTCATTCATACACTCTGCGTTAAGTACGCGTTGAAATTGTGAATCTAATTGGACAGTTTGTAACTTATACGCATTCATTAATCTCGTCTAGTTGCACG
>JXSR01S012135.1:5095-15837 GCA_000969725.1 Ophiothrix spiculata | reverse complement strand
AGAGACATGTTGTATAAAGGATCATGCAGTTGTAGAAATGTTTCTCAGTATTATCGATTAATATTGTGTTGATAAAACAAGAGGAGATGTATAGAGATTTAGAGCAATGGTACACAGATACAGACATCTGCAACATTAAATAATGATGAGGATTCGTACGTAGCGTTATAAAATAAATAGTATAGAGTTTAAACTTCTACGCTTCAAATATATTATCGCTAAATATTCAGCCTACATATTGAAGGCTCAATTGGATATAACCTTAATTATGTTTAAAGAGTACATGTAGGTTAAACGAATGTATTTATTGTCCAGTAAGATAGTTAATTATCTTCCTCCACATAATTAAACATTTTATAATTAACAATGACTTCTTAGAGGTTGCAGCCACCCACCACACACATACAGAGCTGGGAAGCTTGCTTTAAAAAAATGCAGACAGACCTGCCAGACTTGAAATTTCACTGCATGTTGGCTATATGTTACCCACCCATCAATATCTAGGCCTATTTTGATAGAAAGCATGTACAATATAGTCATTTTGAACAGTAACATTAAATGCTTAATTGTCCATTATTTGCCAATCCTACAATATGTTTCAACAACATTTTTAACAGATGGGGTCTTTGTTATTTGACCAAATTAATTAGTATAAATTATTCAATACTACTGTTTACCTTGACACTTTCAATAATAAAAATTATAATCCCCAACAAAATTCAAATTTTGTATGTGCTTATCATGATGTCGCTCTCAAATAAATTAGGGTAATTTTTTGTTCTCCCAATATGCATACCTGGGCAAACCAATCTACTGGTTGTTGTCTAATTTGAAACCATTAACATTTGGTGTATTTGGTGATCTAATTAAACGTATCAATGATTATGTCAACAAATAGTAATTGCTCTTATTAAACAGCAATTTTACTAGGCAACAGAGTTGTTTAATGAGCCAACTGTATTATTAGCCTGTATATAAAGTATGTTCCTAGGTCAAAGTATGATGAAATTGTCAAACTCAATGTCAAAAACTCAATAAATATGAGGCCATATTTTTTTTACTAACCTTTTTTTTTTATTTGTTTATTTGATACAGGTGGGGCCAAAAATTTCGAGAATTCATTTGAAGGTTCAACTACCAATCCAGGTGATATAGCTTTAGCCCTTTATGCTGGTCTCTTTGCCTACGGAGGCTGGTAAGTATTATATAACAGCTAAATAAATCTGTGTCACTTGATTGGCGCATCTTGGGTCACGTGCCATTGGTCATTTGGTCCATTTGATAGTAAACGTCATCAACTGTGCAATAGTGCCATGCAAAAATTATAATACATTGCACGTTTACCATTTTTGGTAAGACGCAACATTAGTCGCGGGTATAATATTAAAATACGCTTGCACAGTCCGCGGGCACAGCTTAAGGTAGCTTTAACGGCTACGGTGTCCTGCACAGAATTTGTTCAAAATTTCACATAATGTGGAGAATGATAAAAAAAACTTGTATTCCAAATTTAGATTTTTTCCCTCGAAGCGTTTTCGAGTTACGCTATTTTTTATTTTCCAATTTCCCATAGACTTTATACATGGCATATTTGGCCACCATGAAAATTTCACAAAATTTGTCAAATTTCTGAAAAAAATACTATTTACGAAAGATTTTTTTTCTCTGGCAGTGGTTCATAAATGAAACTAATTTTCTTTTCCTTGCATTGCAAACTGGTCACAGATTGTCATAAATTTTGATTTAAAGAAATTTCTTTCATCGTTTATGTACGGGAGACTTCTAATGTTTCTACTTCCCGAATTTTATTGCGTTAATTTCTAGAAACACTGAGAAGCCAGATTTCTCAGAATTTTCATTCATACTTCCCATGCTTCAATTTTAACAAACAAGGTGTCAAATGAAAACTTATCAAATTTGCAACAATCTCTCGTTGGCTTTTAAAATTAAAGTGTTTCTAGACAATTTTATAGGTGTTTGAAAATATGCCTAAATTTAGGAGCTAAAAAATTAATTTTCTTGATAATAAAACACTTTATGGCAAAAAGCCCACAAGAGAATTTAGACCAGCCCCTAAAATTTGAATGTCATAGCACATTCCCTCTTGACATGAAAATTCAAAAACTCTTGATTTTTAGGGAATTTTCAAAAAATAAAGAATTATTTAAGAAATTGGTCGAATATCATAAAACTTATTAAATGTTACCATTGAAGGGTTTTCTTTAAATGGAATTAGGTTCTAGTTCACATTCCCCAAAACTATTCACTTTATAGCTAATTTTCTGACATGTGTAAATAGCCGTTCAAGCTACCTTAAGATGCAATGCATCGTTGCATTAAAGCCGGCATGAACAGTACCATAGATGTTGTCTCGGTTTGTTATGTTTACAAAAAAATTTTAGCTGTCATATAAAACAAATAATGAATGTTTCTTATTCATGTCAATGGAACAAATATTTCATTCGGTGAATGATCAAGTGCCCCATTCAACTCGGCTTCGCCTCGTTTGAATGGAGCATTTGATCTTTCACCTCATGAAATATTTGTACCATTGCACTCATAAACATTCTTTATTTGTATTTAATTGACAACGTATAGCCTTATCCCTGAGTGCAATAGTGCAAAGAGTGAAGATGGTATCCTATAAGATATCTAACAGTGACAATTTTATTATGGTAGTTGCAATTTGGGGAATTTCTTTGCTAAAAAAAAAAAAAGAAGAAATGGCTGCCAAACTGAAAAGAGTTTAGGAAAAACAAAATATAGAGACATGTTGTATAAAGGATCATGCAGTTGTAGAAATGTTTCTCAGTATTATCGATTAATATTGTGTTGATAAAACAAGAGGAGATGTATAGAGATTTAGAGCAATGGTACACAGATACAGACATCTGCAACATTAAATAATGATGAGGATTCGTACGTAGCGTTATAAAATAAATAGTATAGAGTTTAAACTTCTACGCTTCAAATATATTATCGCTTACCCGGAAGCGCTTTTATGGTACTAACCGCGTCTTCAAAACATCAGTGACGTCAATGTTGTCATCAACTAGCCAGGAAATTTTATCATAGTCAACAAGACCGGCTGAAGACGCGGTTGGTACCGTGAAAGCGCTTCCGGGTAATCGATAATATATATTTGTAGCGTAGAAGTTTAAACTCTATATTATCCGCAACATTGGTTTTTATAAAAGTAGGCTTGAGAAAAAACTAAAAGCTACAGGAAGACAGTAAGGGATCCTCCATTTTGCAAGATAAATGTCAATCACTCGACAACAACAATGGCAATGATGGTGATGCAAGTTAAATTGATGTTCCTTGATATTTCCCTTAACAAATATCTGTTAATTTTTGATATTTCAGGAATTACTTGAATTTTGTAACTGAAGAATTGAAGAATCCTTACAAGTAAGTTACTACAGATCCCAAAAATGGGGAACAGGGTTGGCCGATTTAAATCAGGCTGATTTTAATCGCGATTTAAATTGAAAAAATCTGATTTAAATTAATTTAAATTGATTTTTATGATTTAAATCACGAGTCTGATTTAAATCGATTTAAATCATGATTTTTTTTTTTAAATCAGAAAAATCACCAACCCTGGTGGGAAACTGTGATGCTGTGACAAGTTTAAATCTGGGGTGGTTGCTTGGTAGTGGTTGAGGTTCATGATTGTCTGATCATCATGCTTCCTCCAATAAAGTTGCCTTGGTGTTGGATGGCAAATTCAGGGACTACACAATGGGAATGGGGTGGGGAATGGGGAAGTTTGTTGGGGGGACTGCACAAAGTGCATTTACTGAGCATATTTGCTATTTTGTTGTGAAGTTGATGTTTTCTTTTATTGTGACTTGCGTTTGCTGTCCTATTCACTCGGTCCCTATAGGGGCTTTGTTTATAATTGGTCACATCAAAATTTACCAAGCGTGCTTCAATTTTGTCCCATTTCTCGTGCAACATAAAATGTACATTTATACAATGTAAACATATAATTGCAAGATTAGGACTTAAATAATATTTTTTTCTCTTTCTTTTCAGAAACCTTCCTCGTGCAATCGTCATTTCCGTACCCTTAGTAACCCTTATTTATGTATTGACAAATGTGGCCTATTTCACCGCAATGACTGTAGAAGAACTGAGCTTGTCCAAGGCAGTTGCTGTGGTAGGTATACACACATAAGTGACCAGTCATATCAATAGGTACCTTAAGGTTGGCATAGCGTATCGCGTGATTCAGACCATTTCAGCTGAGCATTGTCAAAAGTCACGTCAAAGGTCGAATATCAATTTCAACACAAACATTACCTTAAAAGTGCCTTCTGTCATAATTAGACCTGGGACTAAAACCCGGTTACCCGGGTACCCGCCTGTCATGAGCTTACCCGGGTACAAAATCTGCGGACTGATTATCCAAACTGGACAATGAAATCATAGAATTTTGAACCAACAATTTTGTGTTCTAACAATTTATGATAAAATCATCATCTGATCGAAGTAAACATGATAAATCATGACCTCAATCGGCGAAAAATAAAACTTTTTGGTGTAATTGAGACATTGTCGTTGTAGACACGTCAAACCCGTAGACCAGTAGACCCGTTCCCGTTCTAACATTGTAAATGCTCAATTATCAATACGGTCGGGTAACAGGTACCCGAACGAAAAATAAGCCGGGTACCCGGGTAGCAAATTACCCGAAAAGTCCCAGGCCTAGTCATAATGCAGGGTCCAACATCAAAAACATCATTAGAAAATGTGTTAAAATCCATAATAAAAAGCCTCTCTCCATCAAAAGTACAAAACTTTACACTAAATTGTCTGAGAACTATAGTTTTCCGAATCAACCTGTTGCCTTTTACCAGTTTGGATGTAATGTTGCAAGCAAATATCCAAAAACCAAAAGCAAGGTTTCCTTTTAATGCTTAAAATCTGAGCATTCAAATGAGACCAAAATATCAGTTTTGATTTTGGGACCTTTAAGGTAGATTTTGATATGACGGGTCACATATGTTTGAGAAATTTGGGTTGTCTGGTTTGTACGGTTGTCCAGACAACTAAAATGAACCAATGATATCCTGATGAAATGTTACAAATATCCAACAGAAAACTGGTGCAGCAATTATTGTTTTATTTGTCATACCTGAGACCTTCTACAACAAATGCAATATTTTTGATATTTTACTAAGTGACATTGACCCTAACACTTTTGAGCACTTTTTTGTTTAAAAACAAATCCCCTCTGAAATTTATTTTTTAGAAATGGGTGGTTACCCCTGGAATCAAACCCTGGACCTGTCGCATCACGATTCAGTATTCAAGGATAGATTTTGTGAGATTCGGTGGGGTTACATGAACTAGTATGATGTCTGCCAAAGTCAAAAGTTGATATCACTGCTCCAAGTCAGAGCAAATCTGCTGAAAATTTAGATAATCATTTTGAAAGCACAATTTATGGGGGTAAAGTTGAAACTTACAGAGCTCCGTTGCGATATTGAGAATGTCTGCCAAAGCCAAATTTCAATGTCACTGTTCCAAGTTGGAGCAAAAATTTGCTGCAATTTTGGATTGAAATTGTGAAAGAACAAAATTATATAGGGCAAGTTGAATTTTATTGAGCTCCTTTAAGATATTGAGATTCGTCACTCTTTATTAGTTTTTATTCACACCAAACAGGTGCCAGGTTGATGAAGTCATTCATCTAAAGTCATAAGCATGAAGTCATTTGTTTGAGCATAATGCCCTTATGCGCTTGCAAGTTGCTCCCCTGTACCCTGTCACTGCAGATGACTATGTCATGATAGGGCAGGAGAATTTGTGCAATATGGATATCCCCGTCGACGGGGAACATATGCAGGGTTATTGCGGTGACTTGATGTGCTCATTTGGCCAGGGAATTAAGTTGAGCTCTAGATGGGGATATCTTGACGTTTTGGGGCCGTAACTTGGTCGGGGATTTGTTGCTTGAAAATGTGCTGCGGGAAATTTGGCAGAAAATGATGGGGAATTTGTCAGTTTAAAGGGAACAAATTTGGCCCCAAGTTCTTTGTTAGTGCCTGGTTCCCCGGGGGCGAGGGGAACAACTGACAAGGACATTATGGTTTGATGAGTATCATCAGGTTGGGTTATACGAGAAAACTATCTAAGTTCCTTTAAGATATTGAAGGGGGGGAGGGTTCTTACTGACAAATGGTATATGGACGTGCTCAAAGGTTTTGGTATATCGATGGATGGGTTTTTGTCACAGACCAATGCGCCCAATTTTGCAAATTGGGCGTATTTTGGAAAATTTTGCTAAAAAAGCACCCAATTTGGCCTAAATTGGGTGATTTTTCTAGAAAAATGGTATAGAGATGGGTCACAAAATCATGCTTTTCGAAGTAGACCCTATAAAGATGGTCAATATTCTGAAGTCTATGAGCACCCCCATACAAATATTTTCTACGACCCCCCACTTGACATTAAACAGGTGCCTGGAGGTTGATGTCATCTGCTCAGACATCATTCACCCAAAGTCATATGCGTGAAATTATGTTTGAGCAGAGTACTCTTATAGCTGGATGAGTATCATTCAGATTGGGTCATACAAGAAAATGATCAGAGTTCCTTTAAGATATTGAGACTTCAGTCTTTATTAGTTTATTCTCACATGAAGCAGCTGCCTAGGGGTTGACATCGTCTGCTCTGACATCATTCACCCAAAGTCATAAGCGTGAAATCATATTTGAGCATAGTACTCTTTTGGCTGGATGAGTATCATTCAGGTTTGGTCATAGAGTTATATATCAGGGTTCCTTTAAGATATTAAGACTTGACTCTTTATTAGTTTCTATTCACATGGAGCAGGTGCCTTGGGGTTGACTTCATCGGCTCAGACGTCATTCATCCAAAGTTGTAAGCGTGAAATCATATTTGAGCAGAGTACTCTTAAGGATGGTTTTTACTTTTTCATGGGCAATGTATGGTGTGACAAGTATTCGCTCTTTAAACATTTCCAATAGCTCCCAATGTATTTCTGATAATAATGCAGGTTTGATGATGGGAAATCGATAACTACTCCATTTCATGTAATCATATTTGAGCATAGTACTCTTATAGCTGGATGAGTACCATTCAGGTTGGGTGATTTGAGAAAATTATCTGGGTTCCTTTAAGATATTGAGATTTCACTCTTTATTAGTTTCTATTCACATGGAGCAGGTGCCTTGGGGTTGACGTCACCGGCTCAGACGTCATTTGGCTAAAGTCATATGCGTGAAACCATGTTTGAGCAGAGTACCCTTATAGCTGGATGAGTATCATTCAGATTGGGTCATAGGAGAAAATTATCAGGGTTCCTTTATGATATTGAGTTTTCACTCTTTATTAGTTTCTATTCACATGGAGCAGGTGCCTTGGGGTTGACGTCAACGGCTCAGACGTCATTCATCCAACGTCATAAGCGTAAAATCATATTTGAACATAGTGCCAAGAATTGAAGTTTGCAGTACATGTAACACATCACCACTAAATAGATTGGTGTAGAAGATGTTGGCAGATCTGGAAACCCCGACTCTCCCTTTAAAAAGCAACCCCTTTTTCAAGTCTCTTCATTTCTTGATTAGGGCTCTCATAAGGAAAGAACAGTTATTTGAACACATGTCCTCTTTTGATTAAAGTCTTAAATTTATGTTATCGCTACTATTTGTTTTTATAGTATGGTAACCCATAGGATACTTTCTACCTGTATCTAGTATTAGCGAAAGGGCTGCGACAGTAGCTGTTAGATCAAATATCACAAGAAAGCAAACCGTGCAAGTAGATTTTGTCGGAAAGTCAAAGGCCAATGGTTTTTCCAAATTCAATGTGAAATGAATTGTCAGCATGCTGTCATGTAAATCACTTATAGCATGCAATTGGTTAAATCTGTTTATAGTGCCAAATTCTTGAATAACAATGCTATATAAGGTTTCTTATTTCAAACATTCTATTATATAGATCTTTCATATATTCTGAGCTTGGAGGGCCAGGGAAAGAGAGGGGTGAATTCATATTTGGTTTTATTAGTTTTGTAATCCTTTAGGTTTTCTAATGTTATAATCTGTGTAAAAAAAATCTTGAGTGTTGCATGCTGACTATGTTTCAGTGCACAGTTTCAAGGTGTGGAAAAGTTTAGGCAAGTATCCGAATCCTGAATGACAGCTTGTGGGTTCGAGCCTTGTAACACATCATGGCTCTCTGGTTTTTCAATCCATCCATTTCTTCTCAAAGTTTGCTATTTTGATTGGTTTCCCTTCCAAACTTTGGGCTTTTGGTGCAAATTTGAAAATTTCTTCATAAAACTTCTAAAATAGTGCAAATTTGAGCAAACTATGTGATATTTGAAAAAATTGGACTCATAATTGTTAACCCTTTTCTGAAAAATTGGTATTTGGATAGGTGGCTTAAAGGGACTGGCCTAGATTCTGCCCACTAATTTTTTACCTACATATTTTGTTACATGAATCGGTAGAACATATTTATAGTAATATAACCTACAAGTAGTTTCCATGATTTTGAGGAATATTGGAAACAATTCTTTACCTGCTTTAATTTTTTTCGCCGGCAAAAAAAAAGATGTGAAAACAGTGTTTCTAGTTTCAGAATTTAAAAAGATTTTGTTTCTACACATGTGATGGGTAAACAAATTATTTTTGATGAAATTGTTTCTCTTTTAATATGTATTAAATTATCTCTAAGAGCTTTGTTTTATTTTTTATCTTGTAAATCCAAATCTGAGGTACAAATTTAGGATTCAGAAAACACAAGATAGTCACACCACCATCAAGACTGATAGATTGCAAATTAGTTATCTCTCAATTTGAGCCATTTCTGTGTAATTTTTTTGTACTTTTTTGGATATTACTACACTTTTAAGCTTTATTTAGAGCATTTCCATAAGTTTTTAATTCTAAGTGGAATCTAGGCTAGTCCCTTTAATTTTGCAGTGGCATGTCCCTTCACAAGTAAGTAGCCCCCCCCCCCCCCAAGTTGAGCAAGGAACGATTTTGACATGATTATTGTGTACTCAGATACCCTTTTGGCAAAAGGAACATAGGCCAAAAGAAATAATTGTTGTGTTGCCCTCAAGTTGAATTTCTGGAAAATTGAGTCGGGTCAGGTGGAAAATATAAATATTTTTTATTATTTTTTTAAAAAGCACTGTGTGCCAAAATTTGGGTGCATTTCCACTATCTAAAAAAAAATCTAAAAAAACATCCAATGTGAGCAAAGTTGGGTGCTTTCCTTACCCTAACATTTGAAATTTGTTTTGATTAGGATCGGTCGCTGAGTGCAACACAACAACTTTTTTGGCCTTATTGTATACTCAGATACCTTTTTGGCAGAAAGAGCAAAGTCTTGCAACATGCAGAGCATAAGGTCTCTTTGGATTATTCTGATCAGGTTTAGTTTGACTCCTTTTCAAGTTTTTGAAACCCTCTGTGATTTGAATAGTGTTGTCTTACATAAATGCAGACAATATATTTAAAAGGAATTCCATTAGAAGAATTTTGATATGAAAAACATGTAAATTTGTGATGATTGGTGTTATGGTATAATTTTACAAGATTATATGTGTAGGCTTATATGGTCTGGTGATTTCATTCTTATTCTATTATAATGAAAGATTTTATTAGTTTTAGATGTAGGCCTATAATAGTGCCTACAAGTTGAGCTTCAGCAACCTTTCAGGTGGGAAAATTTGCACTAAATCATTTGGTGGTGCAGTTGGCAAATCATCCATATTGAAGATTACGATGTACCGGATAAGAATTAGATTCAATTGTTTAAAGAACTTTAAAATTTACTTGGGGGTACTCAGATTTGGTTTGGGTAGGGGTGTGACTCAGTAAAATTTGAAAAGCCACCCATCCCAAATACCAATTTTCAAGAAAAAGGGACCAATCCATATACCAAATCAGCCAAATTTTGAGTCAAATTTATTCAAAAACTACATGTTTTGCCTAAAATCTGCTCTATTTTGGCACAAATTTTCTTAAAGTGTTGTGAAAAAATGCTGTATTTGCACCATTTGGCGCAAATTTTGGAAAATTGCGAAAAGAAAACCCATCAAAATAACCTTTTTTGTGAAGAAAAAAGACCGATTGCAATACCGGAGACCCTGATTTTGCTACTCGGATCCCCATAACCCCCTTTGTACTTAGTAGCCCCCCCCCCCACCAACCCTCGGGCAAATTTGTTAAGAAATGGCAGACTTGAAAATGTAAAAGAACATACCAGTAAGTCACCTGTGGATAATCTATTTATTGGTGGTGATTATGTGTAAGCCCTAATTACAGAATAAATTATGTGTAATAATTTAAGCCACCAATAAAAAAAAAATGGTTCTTGTTGTTTTACATAATAAGTAATAATTAAGAAATAATAAAGAATGAAGGATTAACCAGAATTGCTTCCTTATCTGGAAGGGAGGTTGTGGTTGGTTTGAGGAGGTGGGAATGGGAGGGTTTAATTGAAAAAAAAAGACAATTTATTGCCAATTTTTTCCCTTAAATTGTCTTTATGCCTATGATTAAGTCCAATATATGGTAAAATTTGTTTGGGTTGGTATTTTACTGCAAGAACAGAAAATGTCAGCCCTGTTCACCTGTTGAGTAATGAAAGTAAGAAATGTCAGCCCTGTATATGTGTAGTCTATCATGAAAGTAAGGGATGTCACCTGTTGAGTAATGAAAGTAAGAAATGTCAGCCTTGTATATGTG
>JXSR01S012134.1:7924-18362 GCA_000969725.1 Ophiothrix spiculata | reverse complement strand
TAACCATGCAAATTTTATTTAACATTTGATTTCACTTTCTTTGCAGACACTTGTGGGGATTGGCCCGGGTTTCGGTGGACGTCAGCGTCTGGTCTACTACAATACACATGGTCCAAAGCATACCCAGGGCTGGAAAGATTGGTGTGCTTTTGCACCTATACCAGATACGGATTTCCCTATCTATGATGCATCAGTCCTGGAGGTGAACGGGAAGCTTTATGTAGCAGGAGGCTGTGATAACACCTACAGGTAGGTTGGACTCTCACAACCATAGAGCACAGTTACCAGACTGTCAATGCTACCAAAAGTAAAGTTTCAGAGTAGCTGTCGTTGTTGCAGAGGACCAAGTTTGTAGCTGCGGTAGACGACCAAACATTTGCAATTCTGAGTTGTCGTAATGTAGCATGATACATTTGCTTATTATTGCCGCGATGGTCCAACTCAAAATATTGTATCATTGCGCATTGCGACCATCATGACAGGGTTATCGATATATTGGCTTATCATGCTTGCAGCAACCATTTCCAGATGCCACAAGGTCAAGTTTGCACACTTAAAATTGTTGACGTCACGCTGGTCGTACGACCACCACAACATACACTCTGAAACCAACTTAACGGCGTCATCAGCCATGGGGCTTGAATTGGGGTATTCGAGTCACTGGCATAGGCAGACATTTTTCTTTCTGATTTGTCCCGTTGCATGCACATTTCTTCCTGATTTTTCCCATAAATCCACAATAAATTTCCCTTGATCTTAAAAACAAACAAACAAACAAAAACATAAAGAAAAATGTTTTAAGCGAATTTCACCAATTTTATCATATCTTTTCCCATTGTTTCCTGTCTTTGCTTTCCCCTTAGTTCCTGTTCATTTTAAAGTCAGGCTGACAAAGAAATTTAGTACCTATATTACTGGCAACATATCCATTTGCATTATCTGCAAGTATTTTGGTCTGATAACTATATCATTTAGTAGAATAGACCCAAAACAAAGTGTACCAGTTTCTTTTGTGGAATACTTTATTTACATTGCTCTACTTTATTCCAGGAAGCACCATAGCTACCTTCAGCCATTCCGATGGTTTCCAGCTCCATGCACGGGCAAGTGGACAACCAACTCTTTCTATGAAGGAAACCTAGGAGTGAACACCTTGCAACATAAGGACTCCAAGGAAACTTTGACAATCAATATCTCCAATCCATGGTCAATGCTGACGCCAATGAAGAAGCGAAGGAGAATGTTTCCAATGGTTCATTTAGATGGTTATCTCTATGCAATTGGTAAGTTGTATATTGGATTTTAGAATGAAAAAACAAAATTTAGCTTGGCATTTTACCCCAGGGGGATACTCTGACTTAACCTGTTACATCAGCATCAGCGAGCCAAAAAAATGAGTGGTAAAAGTAATTTTTCACTCAGCAACGAGGTAACCTGGAAAGGAACTCTAATCCAGAGTTTTGAGTTTTTCAATTTAAAAACAAAATCACCTTGTTTAGGCTTTCGCCAAGGAAACCCAACTTGGTACTTACCAAGTAAGCTAAGGGAAGCTTTTCTTCAACAGGGCTCCAAGATGTTTTTTAAATTAAGTTTTAAATGCAGGAGGAAGATCGGAGTACCCGGAGAAAAACCTGCGGAAGCGAGTAGGGACTGAAAACCAAATGCACATAAAGCGCCGGGCGCGGGACTCGAACCCCGGACCTCATTGGTGCAAGGCGAGGGAACTACCGCTGCACCAACCCGCTCCCCCAATTTCAAACATTTTTACTATTTTTGGAGAGAAGAGGTTTTTTCAGCAGTCGTACAGTCGCTTACTGGCGTTTAGGTACAAATTTCATAAACACTGAATTATTAGCCACTGTTTAGGAGACTTTTCTGGTATTTTTTATTCTAATCTGATATATAAGATAAAAAGTGAAATTTACATCCACAATTTTTTGTTTAAAACAATTTTGTTTTGTTATTTAAGTGAAAATGGTAGCTTTTTGGATGTTTATCAGTGATGTATGTTCATGATAAGGATTCCAAATTAGCACGTAAAGGTATCTATGTTTAGGGTGTGATAATAAAGGCTTTCTCGAGGATGGTAACATTTGAAAGTGCACATCACTTGAAATGTACAAACCAATTTTTTAAACAGGAGGCCAAGATGATGCCAAGAAGGCGATGAAGGAAGTGGAGAGATACAGCTTCCAGCACAAGAAATGGGAGCAACTATCTGACCTACCAGTGCCTTGTTACTATGCTTGCGCTACAGCCTACAAAGACAAAATACTTGTGTATGGATCACAACCAGTGCCAAATGAAGAGACACCTGCACAGCACAACCTACAGGTTTGTGTGTCTAATTATTTCAGTTTTCATGTATTTATATCTTATTTATGCCTGTAATCATGCATACTTCTCTATGAAAAATATGGACGATAACTCAGCAAGTGCCTGAAAAAAAGTAAATTTCCTGGCAAGGACTTTAAATTTTCCGCTATTCTTGCATGTAAATTTCCCTCCAAAACACCAATTTTGATCAACTTCATAAATTTTTATAATAACCTTGTCAGGGGCATGAGGGAGGGGAGACATAGACAACGACTTGCTCAACATCCTAGGGTGTATGAACATGATTAACTAGTTAGATACAACTTGATTACATCCCTGTGTAGGCTGTCATGTTTTATTTAAGCATCTGAAGAGAGAGTACATGTTCCAACAATTTGTCAGCTATATTATATATACTCAGGACAGGGCTGGACAATAGCACCCTCGCCCGACAGCCAATAGAGGGTCATTGTGGTGTCGGGCAGGTAAAAATTAAAAGTTACCTGCCGGACATGGCGGGTAAATTTTTTTGAATATGTTGAGTTCACTTTGAGAAAACAAACCTTATCTATGGAAATTTGAAATGTCAGCAATAAGAAATACTTTTTGTTTTCACAATTTTGAGTAACATTTATTTAAACATGTTAAAAATAGCAACTTTTTGAGAAAACCACACAAACTATATTTATTAATATATTCATGATATTAGTCAATTATTTTCAAATCTTCAAAATTTCTATTTCATTCCATAGATGTATGATCCTGGAACAAAGAAGTGGATAAATCTACTAACCGAATATTACAAGATCACAAAATTCATGTTGAAAGAAGATGACCCTGTCCCTGAAACTGATGGAAATGTGCAGGAAGAATCAAAGGAAGAGGTCAATGGAAGTGGTGACAAGAAGCAACAAAAGAAGGAAGATGAAGAGGAAGATGATAACGATGATGACGATGATGAATGGTCGGATTGTGATAGTGAGGGTGTCAGCTATCAAGATCGGATGAAAGAGGAGCGAGAAATAGGAAGTTTGCAACCACGTAATGCCATTGTCATTGATGGAGACCAATGCTACAGGCTTCTATATACGAGTAAAGCTGTGAAAATCCCACCAAGGTCTAAAATGTATAAGGTTCAACCAGTCGTTCATCAACTGCAGTTGAATTTAAACAGTAACAAGCCATCAGCAAAAATTGGTAAGCCACAAAGTCAGAAGCTGATACCTCCAACAGGTGATGGGGCATTCCAAATCAACAACAACATATATGTCAACATGAAAGGGTGTGTTTGCAAAACAGGTGTCAAGATCACTCCAGGGCAAAAGAAGAAGGTAAATGTGGGCGTGTGGGAGAAGCTGCAAGAAGAAGGGTGTGACTTTGAAGATCTTACAGTGAGCAATTTCTCATTTGATAAGAAGGCTGTGTTTTGTGAGATATGTTTGAAAGGTGGATATTGTTGTGAGGACTCTGAGGATGATTCGCTTTTTGAAGATTCAACAGAGCATTGCAGTAACGTGTTTCAGCAGTATGTCAATGATAGGAATATGGCCATGTTTGGTAAAAGTTTTCAGTTTTAAGATGAAGCCAAGACTGGATATGTAAGAATGTAATTTTGAGTTGCTTTGTTATTTATGAAAAGGTAACTTCCTAACATTTTTATTGTATATAGACGTGTTACATTTTTGATTGTATATAGACATTTAAGCTTTATTGCATACAAATTTTAGTATCAGATTGTGATTATCACAATGTGTGCGTTATATTATATATAAAGCAAGCCTCTCCTAAAACCCAAAGATGGTAGGCATTTTTCCAAGATAAATTCTAATATGTGGCCTTAATTTGAAATCTTTTTTAGATAAGTAAAGGAAAACGGCCTCATAGAAGAAAACAAAAAAAGGTATTGCTCTGAGACAGTATTCAATCGCATGAAAAATAGCTCATTTTGGAAAAAATGCAGGTGTTTTTTATAAGAACTTGTTTCATTTGTCTGCTTTATTTTTCTAGCAGTATTATATTATATTTGTTACTTCTTTATTTTGTAATATACACTTTATTTTGTTCATTGTTAACCCGATATTGTACACATGCTTTGAAGATAGAATTAATATAAATAATTGTATTTGTCTAGAAAAAATATTTATTAGAATTGAGATAAATATATTTGAAATCATCGAAATGGTGCTAAAATGATTTAAGGGAGCAAAAGGTACATTGGTATGTGCAATTGTATGTCAAGTGAGCTTCTTATGAAAACATCTGAAAGCTAAGATCACTTTAGGGCAAAAGAAGAAGGTAAACATGGGCGTGTGGGAGAAGCTGCCAAAAGAAGGGTGTGACTTTGAAGATCTTACAGTGACCAATTTCTCATTTGATAAGAAGGCTGTTACATTTTTTATTGTATATAGAAATTGAAGCTTTATTGTATACAAATTTTTATTATCAAATTTTGATTATCGCAACGTGTGCATTACAATAATATTAAGTATATAGCCATTTAACCATAAATTAAGCAGTCTTCTCCAAAAAACCTGAAGATGGAAATAAATCCTTAAAATACAGGGCCTTAATTCAAAATCTTTTAGTAAAGACAAATGGCCTTAAAGACGATCGCGGTGATAAGTTGCTACGAGTAGATTTTGTTTATATTTTGTCAGTTAATAGATAAGAGTCTAAACTTCAAAATTCAGAAATAAAAAATGGGGGTCACCGACCATCTAAGCGCGCTATGACGTCATATATGATGACGTCATTTTTCTTTTAATGAAAGATAACTTGAAAACTCGAGCGTTAGATTACTTGGTGTAATTAACTTTTTTTATCTTTTCAATGTTATACAACCGAATTTCGACATTTCCGATGATGAAAATTGTTTTTTAGATTTTACCCCATGTAATTTCATCTCACGCTATCTTTTTAAAACAGTCGGTGACCCTATATTTTTTTTCTCGATTTGACATCCACTTGACATTCACAATTGACCAGCCAAATATAAAAAAATTCTACAGGTAGCAAATATGTGAAAAATCAACATTTTTTAGTATAGGAAAACACACGTAAAAAGTTTTATCACTGAAGGCCCGTTGGCTCGGGAGCACTCGTAGCAACTCGTTACTATTTCGCACTATTTTCGGCGCTTACCGGGAAGACAATGCGTAAAAACCTAGTGCGCGCGTTGCGTTTTGCGTATTAGGCGCAAATCTTACGCTTAGATACCACTCGCGCGTTTTGTCAAAATCTTCCCGCCACTGACCAAAAAATTCTGTTACACTGCCCTCTTGAATAAACACCACGATCGTCTTTAAAGAAAAGAAAATACATTGCTTGGAAACAGTATTCAATTACATGAAAAATAATGCATTTTGGTAGAAATACAGGTGATTTTTTGAAAGAACTTGTTTCATTTTTTCTGCTATATTTTTAGTAGAGCATAATCAGCTTCCATGATTTTCAATATGTTCAAGAAAAATGAATTGGAATTTTTTAAAGAATCCATGCAAAACTCCTTTATTCATATTAAAATATTCATAAGACTTGATACCATAATGGTTCTATGTTGAAAATTGTCTCGCGTAAATGGGTAGCAACCTCTTTCTGCCTTGGACATTACACCTATGAAAAATAACAAAACGGGTGAGTGTGCTAAGAATGAGTTGGAGTTACTTTTCTAACTTGTTCAGATAGGAACCATTTTTTTTTAAATAAGATATTGTATTGTAGTATATTTGTTATTTCCTGGGTTGATTGATATTATAATACTCTTTTTTTGTTAATTGCTGATCAATTATTATATATATACATGTATATACGTATTTTTCAAAGATAGAATTTATGTTAATAAATGTACAGCCCAGAAAAAGATATTTATTAGAAATTATATAAATATGTTTTAAATCATCCAAATGGTGCTAAAATGATTTAAAGATGCAGAAGGTACATTGGTATACAAATATTTGCTTCGAAATGCATATTCTATTTCCCGAGACCTAAGGTCATGGAAAATAGTATCGTAGTCTTAAGATCCCGAGGGTAAATAGTTTTCACTATTACCAGAATGAAAGAGCAGTCAATAGTTATTTATATACCGATTTATTTTGTTTTGTTTGTTTTGAGAGGACAAGAGTAACACACAATTGTCCAGCTCAAATGTACTACTGTGTCTGTCAATTAAGTGAGATGTTTTATAAAAACATCTGAAAGATCGTTTATGTAAATTTAAAATGATTACATGAAACAAGACAAGAAGTGTTTAAACGTTTTTATAAAAATGTGTTACAATGTGTATCATTTTAAAGATGATAAGTGTACAAAGTTATAGTGACAAGTGTCCCTGAAAAACCTTTCAATCTTTATCTGTTTTGGGCTTTACCAGATATTCAGATATATGGTAAATTTTGCATTTTATAGTCAATAAAATGAGCATCATTAGTATAGTTTGTTTCATTTCAGTTAGTAATCTAAAACAAGTTATGATGGGAAAGTAAGACAGATTATGAATTTCCAAAGTGACCCATTTGTCTACCATTAAAAAACACTCCTGCTTTACACATCAAATTGTGGATTAGGATCAGGCAAATCTGCACTCAAATATTTGATAAAGCATTTAACTTCTTTTTTAGATACTATGGTTTGAAATGAAATAAACTGTGTTTTGGTTCATTCCATGGAAAATAAATGTAATCTTTACATATTCTCTGACCATCTATTGAAGTTAGGAGTATTACTCCCATCCCAAAGATTATAAGGTTTTTTTCCTACGACACACAATAGATTGTCTCATAAGTGTAGACCTTTTTGATGAGATGGTGCTATAAGGCCTTGTATCCATTGGCTGTTCCTCAGTGGCATATGCCCTTGTTCCATAGTCCACTGTCCCCAATTGTCACTCGCCAAACACAGGGGGCATCTGACATATGCAAGGCAACTCACGACCAATAAGTTAGATAAAGGTTCATTGTGTGTGTGGCGAGTGACAATTGGGGAAAATGGAACCAGGAACAACGCTTGGGAACAGCCTTGATACAGGGCCTTATACACCCCTTTGTGCATATATCTTGAATTCGTTTCATTATATTTCACAAAAGGTTTATTTTAAAAAGCCATAGCAGTTAAAACATAGATTGCAATTTATTTACAAATAGGAACATCTATGGAATATAAAAATACAAACAAACTAAACATAACATTACTCAACTTGAAAACCTACTAAACTGCTACTGCAATAATATGTAGGACTAAATTAATATCCCTCATGACATGATAACTTTATCATCATTGTAGTTTAAAGTTGAGGGCTCTGTATCACTTATCTGAAAACTGACAAAATACTTTTTATCCACAATTTCGTTATATCAGAAATAATGAAACACAAAAGAAATAAGGGAGGAAAAATACTTCTTTATATCAGGAATTTTCTAATATAAGATATTGTTATAATGAGTTTCTGCTGTACCTCATGTTGTTGCCTTGCTTTGATTAAAATAGTGATTTCAACTGACTACCAGCCTGTGTAGTAACTTATACATTCTGTTTGATTGTCATTTGCAGTGTTCTATTTATGAGCAGACTTATAGGGAAGGGATAACGAATGTCCCCCTATTTTGAGTAAAGGATCCCTAAATCCCTGCTTTAAATGTACCCCATTCCCGTAACTTGAAATCCAATGATTTGGACTAATATTATTTTGTTATATCCCGGGACATGAATGGTACATTTTGAACATATAACAAAATGGGGAACTCTGTTTTCTTAGGCAGATAAAACAGGTTCTTGCTCCCATTGCACAAAATCTGTGTCAAAATTGAAGGCATGTGTAATAAACAAATGATAACAAGTTGTTCAGCCCAATTCTTCTTGATGTTCAAAAAGCAAAATTGATAACCAAGTTGTGTGTTGTTTTTCTTATTTGAAAATGGGGTTCGTCAATTTGTGAAGGGTTTTTGATAATCAGCATGATCAGTCACTCCTAGTTTTTTGTGATGGAGACTTTTTTAAATTCAAATTGTGACATTTTGAATTTGATAAATATGGTTTTCAAAAAGCAAAGTTTTTGAAATTTAGTGATGTACTTGGTTTATCAAAAGTTTTACACAAATTAAATGGTTTGTCAGTCCAAAAAACACATTTTCTTATATTGTGCAATTTGCCAAATTAGCAACACTGGACAAACTTGTTCACATTCAAAAACAACATTTATTGTTCCCTTAAAATCTCAGGTCAATTAGCCTTCACTTTCATTAGACAAATTCATTTATATGTCATCCATCTTTTGAGCACCTCAAGAGTATACAACATGCAGTTCCACTAAATGTGCTGCCATGTAACAGGCATGTATAATTGTGTACCGCCGCGGCAAAAGGGACCAGTTGTCGGCTCGTACATGTTGCTCCTTGTAGCATATCTGATGTATGCTATTTGTATGCATCAGATATGCTACAATGAGCAACATGTAGGAGCCGACAACTGGTCCCTTTTGCCGCGGCGGTACACATATTATATGTTGTTTCTTTTCAAGCCTATAAAGCAACGTCTTCCATTTCCATTGCGTCTACTAAAATGTTCTTTTCCGAATCAGAGGAACGACGTTTCTTCACGAATTTTGTAATCAGGATGATAAGCCCGACAATGATGATCAGTAAAGATATGCCGAGACAGGAACCAAGTGCAACGTTCGTCTTCTCTGCTAAAACTACATACAGAGAGAGGGAAAAAGAACACATCATGATCATAGCCAATTACTCGAAATACACGTTTTGAACTGATTTTAACCAAGATTTTAACTTAACCTTACGTAATGCAACTTAGTCGTAAACACGGTAAACTTGGATGAACTTTGCACAAAGATTTGTAACTTGTTATAAATCGTACTTCAACTTGTCTTTGGCTTGTAAGAATAATCGTTTCAGGTAGCTTGTAAACCCACGATGCTCATAAATGTTACTAACTTTTTCATGTTATTGAAATCAACAAGTGAGCGAGAATGTGTGACGAGTTATTAAGGAGCTGTAAAATTCACTGGTTTTAAAACGTCTCATCTCATCATAGTAGTTTGCAAACTCAAACTAGGCCTCTTAGCAGAGACAAGTAATTACGGCAACTCATAAAATATTGCTTATGATTCAGGTAGAATACTAACCATATGCACTTGTCTGTTTTGAGTATTGACTTCGCCTGGTTCGAATCTCAACTGGTCCTTCCACGCTAACCATGACCCGTTTCAACGAGTCTTTTGGTCCGACTGATTTCATGTCTCTTTTCATCCTGTCAGATATCTCATCAACGTGACGACAGTCTGATGTCTTCATTTCTTGACACAGATCGGAATTATCCCCGATACAGGCAATCATTGAACAGTGAATATAAAGCTGAAAATGATATATAGTATGCGAGCAGTTTTGTAAAATTGTCTTGTGTGACAGGGACTTTCGATTAAGGAGAGTGCGCTCTATTGGGCCACCCTGCTCCCCTCAAATGCTTTACTGGAGTTCAATTGATAGTGCGCCTTGCATGATGGTAAAGCAATACTATAAAGTGTTAAAAATGAAGCGCCCCTGTCACCCATGCCTTTTGATTTTTTGGGCTTATTGGCTTCGTTTTTGGTAGATATGAATACCCTCCAAACAATTTGACTCAAAGATGTTTACTTTTTCTGTTATGACCATTTGTTGAATTAAATTCGGGATCCCGAATTTAATTCCACATGTATTAGTATAGGAAAGTATGCATTTGCTTTTTATTCATTTTTTGGTGGCAAAACAATTTATTTCACAAAATACACTTGAAAAGGCTTTTAGATAGTCACATTCCTCCATTTTATGCTGTTTTTACAATAAACCATTTTTGATCAAATCTTATAGTATTGCTTTAACATTTAACTTTCCAGATAGTTACAGGCACAGTTAAAGCTGCGTTTACATTACGACGTATTGGGGGTAACGACAAGCAGCGTAGACCTGCGAATTGAAGTTTTGAATTATACGCCGGTGTAATGAGACTGAGTGTCCCCCATAACCAGGAGTCCGGGTCTAATTGAACTACACGGAATAAGTCGCAATCGATGATTTATTGATCGCACATGTACAAGTACGTTTTACACAATTTAATAGTAGCTAGGACATTTCAG
>JXSR01S012133.1:17585-31937 GCA_000969725.1 Ophiothrix spiculata | reverse complement strand
CTTAGTCACAAATTTGAGTCATTTATAAACCAAAAACGATGTAAATTATTGCCAAAAACTATAAACATTATCATTGGAAAAACGCACACCCCTATTCAAACATGAAATATTCCAAACCCAATAAAGCTGTTCGCGCCGGATGTGTACGTATACCTGCATCGCGCCGTGATTTTGAACGCACGGCTCCACTGCGTTTCACGCTGAACGCACTGTCATCTATCGTCTCATAATGGATGGCCAAAATTCCTTATTAGGAAGTAAAATCGCACTCAGTGACTAAGAATCAGTGATATTGTATAACCAGTTCCTTTTATTCTTTTGCAAAATTTTTCCTGTACGAGATGTCATTTGTCAATAATGTTTTGAAATCGGAAAAAAAAACATTTTAAAGTTGGTCATTTGAGTGGAGGTACCCAATTTGAACGCTATTTAGTTTACGTACGTAGGCTGTTGAATATGGACTTTGAAATATCAGGTAGTGGGTTGACTCTTAAGGTAATGTTCAGATCTCTCGAAAAAGCTCTTCTAATTTGGTTGTTGTTTTGTTGAATCATCCGGATCAGGATCTTCCAGAGCCTTCCTTATTTCTGTTACGAAGAGTTGCGTAGTCTTCAGCTTAGAACAATATTTTAAATAGCTTGAGGTGATGAGCCCTGGTTGGCATCTGTAAAGTACAGACAAAACAGTAAGACTGGGCACGAGACCCGGGTACTCAAGCCCCGCTCATACATTTCAAGCCCCAAGATCCGAAAATGGATACTTGGATGCTCAAAAAAAAAAAACACCTCGGTAATTATTGTGTATTTTACTGGTTTTAGTTTGTCCATCAAATTATCCAATATTTGAATTAAAATCCTGTTTGTGTACATGCTTTATTTATCTAACATTAATAAATCAAACTCTCTTGCGATTTTTGACCTTCCGTAACCACTGAAATGTATAATTTTCTAAATTGTGTCAAAATTGCACGTAAAATTCCCATAGAGCTGAACCTACTTAATTTAATAGTATAAGTTTTTTTTTCTCCTTGTAAAGGTAAAGGAGATTTTCACATCTTTTAGACATACAAATGCACAGTAATTCATTTGGAATTTTTGTGCCTTTAGCTACATTGTTGCGCCATGATTTATCTCCTGGCATTGATTGTCAAGATTGTGCACTGATATCTGAAATGACCATCAGTACTTTGATCTGTATCATTGAATCTTCTTCTATTCAGTATCTCTGCACAATGTATGCCTGTTTAACATTTTGAATGCTCGAATGCAGTGCCAAGTTCATCAATGCACAATCAATTAGATACCCACTGCTGTGCAGTAAAGAGTTCATGTTGAAGCAAATTTGTTCGACATCAAAATTGGGTACCTTTACTTTAACAGCTGTAATGTTTGAATGCTAAAAACTAAAATTCTCATGAAACCTGATTAAATTGGCTATTTATCAAGTATAATTAAATTTGATAAATTAAAACAGATTTCCTGTAAAAAATTCCTCTGTTGATTACACTTTAATTTGACTCACCCTGTATATAAAACAGGATACAGACTTGCAAGAAGTAAAGACTGCAAACTTTATAGTATGTACTGATTCCAGCATGTCCTAAATATAAATTTCATCAACAACACATGCTGCCTCTTAAAAGGGCTACAAGTTATTTGCTTGGAACATGTGTGCAGCCATATCCATCCACTTAAGGTGCATTCAGACTCCAGCGATTCCATCACTGCAACATCGCTCAAATGTCTACCGATACACATTCAGTAGACTACACTACTACTATACTTTGATCAACACCAAAAAGGTGGGCCTCTTCACATCGATAATTGATACAGATAAGCGCGTGCGTAGCTGGACACAGCACAACTGCAAGAGATGCGGCGCACGTTGCATGTGTGATTCGCGCATCATTATCTACGGCACACGTGTAACTGGGATCATGTTTATTGCGGGTGAAGAAAAGCCTCATAATTCCCGCCTATTTAGTGTTGATCATAGTATAGTAGGGTGTGTAAAGATTGTGTAGTGCAGAGATGCCAGTTTTCAGGAAATTTCTTGCTTAGTTTATCCTGTAAAAAAGAATAGGAATATACCTACTTTCAGGAAATTTACAAGCATTTCAGGAAATGTTGGTAACACTGACTGGCATCTCTGGTAGTGGTAGATATTAAATGCTGAGAAAAGTTTTGCTCCTTTGCTCTCATCTGATCAAGAATATATCATACCTTTCTTTAGTATCGTATGTAAGGTCAGGGTATTGAAAATTGAATATCTACATGAATCCATAAAGACAGACTCTAAAAATACATTTTTACTATTTTAGAATCCAAAAATTTGAAAAGGGAAAAAATCAAAATATAAAGTTGCTATTCCTTTGTACAGCAGATTGGAAAAATAGTGTCAATTGTGTACAATTCGTGTACAAATTAATTAATATGTAATTTGGGCTTAAATAGGGTATATGACTGACTGTCATAGCTAGACTTTACTGATATGATAAGATTGGAAAGAGGATTGCTACATGAAATGTATGTGTGCAAATCTCAGTTGTAGAAAAGTGGTCATTGGCCGACGCCATATATGTGTATTTTGTTTTCAATCCATTTTTGCTTCCACAGATTTGTCTCTGGGTACTTTGATTTTCCTCATGCATTTAAAAGTGAATAAAGAAAGATCTTGAACCCCAATGCAATGGAAACTGAGAGCTCGTGTTGTCTAGTGGAACAGCGCAGGACTCTGAATCAGTAGGTCGCAAGTTCGAGCCCCACTACGGCCAACGGGATATGTCCTTGGGCAAGGCATTTAATCTCAATTGCGATATTGGGGAGTTAAAGCGAAATGAATGTGACGGTGTCCTGATGGCAGCGTAATAATAAATGGCAACAGCGCTTTGCATACATAAAAAGGCGCTGTAAAAAATCCCATTATTATTATTATTATTAAATGTTATTATCATTAAAACTGCCATCTGCTGAAGACTTATTTTTTTCCAAAAAAAAGTTAATACAAATTATACTGAATATGATCTAATTATTCTGTTTAATCTCCATCACAGGTGTTGCTGTAGCCTTGCAACAAGCCATGAAGCCAGAATTTAAAGAGTACTCAAAGAAAGTTATTGAGAATGCACAAGTGCTGTGTAAGAGTCTAATCAGCCGCGGATACACCATATCAACAGGTTAGTTGGAATTTGAGTATTACAAATACAATAATTGATCACATTGATCCTTATTAGTTTTAGTATGGCTCTAAATATGTAGCCCAAATATCATTAGCCCTAAGCTTCTACAGAATTGCCCTGTGCATGGGAACAATTTCACCAATCGAAGATGCTCTTTAGGCCCAGGGCTATTTTTGGTAGAAATTTTTGATTCAAGTCTAGATAATTGTGTCATATCGTCCCTGCCGAACCCAGTTTCAAAAGGGACTATGACAGGATTCCCAGGCCATCAGGGAAATCAGAGAAAATTACTTTACTTTTTACCAGTCAGAAAAAAGTCAGGGAATTTGATATAAATGCCTCAAAATCAGGGAAAAGTCAGGAAATTTTGATTGGCCTCAAAATCGAGAGTAGTCAGCCTCATTTTCCCAAGTGTGTGAGGTCTCGGCACTTCTCAGTTCAAAAGTATCCTTTTTTGTGTTTTTTGTAAAAAAATTACCATGGAATATTGATACTTAAAAGCTCTGTCACACATCACCGTACAGAGCATAACGTACGCCTAACGTACTTTATCCCACTATTGTTCTGTTTTATGCATTGTTGTTCGTCATGTGTTCGTTACAAGTACGTTCAATACGTTATCCATATGGTCTGTCCGATATGTATACGTTTAATTCGTTATTTATACGGTGGCGGTCCGTTTAGCACACGTTCAATATGTGAAACTCCTGTACATTATTGGTACGTTTTGCTCTATACGGTGATGTCTGACAGAGCCTTAATCAGGGAAAAATAATGGAATTTCATTTTCTTAAAATGCTGGGAACCTTTCATGAAACAGGCACCGTATCTATCAGTCAATCTGGACCAATTTCAGTTGCGCCAAGGCATTTGGTGTGAAGCAGTTCTCACTGGGCTGCATAACCCAAAAGAACTTATTTAAAGAATTTAACAGGCGTGAGAATCTTCCTGTTAAAACAGGAATACCAGTTTTTCTGGCCAAATGTATGTGTTTTCCTGTTTTTTTAGCCTGTTTTCCTGTTTTTTCCACAATTTTCCTGTTTTTTCATGGAATTTCCTTCTCATGCCTGTTTAATCATTTAACCGATTAGTTGGTCCCAGTGATGTAAATCGGTAATTTACCGGTTAATTTACATGGTAAATTACCGGTAAATTACCGGCCTAAAAAGTGGTAAATTAAGTAAAATAGGTAAAATAAGTAAAATATAACATTTTTTGGATTTTTTTCATTTTTTTCCAATTATTATATTTTACTTAATTTACCGGTAATTTACCGCAGTTTTTGATTTACCGGTAAATTAACAACATTGGTTGGTCCTAACTTTACCTTTTGCAAGATGTCCTTTCTTGCTATGTGTTCTCTCTGCAATGAGGACTGCATCTTGTAACTGTTCATCAGTGTTGGGCTCATTGACATTTACATTTACGCTTCATTTCCAGTACTATTTACGTGACCGATAGTGTGGTCTTCATCATCTGTTGCTGTTACAGCATTTTCCGTAGTTAGCTTTGCTTTTGACCTCTTGGATATGCTCAATGAGTTTTGACACCATAGCTTCTAATCCAGCTGAACGTTCAGCTATGTCCTCTACTTCACTCATATAAAATCAAGAATTACTTAGTCCATAAGCGTTTAAAACATGAAGAAAATGATCTAAAATTTTGAATTGAACCAAAACACACCAGACGACTTCAGTTGATCTGACCTTTCTCCACTATCGGGATTTGTCGTTTTTGTTAATATTTCTATTTTTTAGACAGATATAAGAGGAAAAAGCAACGCGCTATTTAAGACCGTTTGAAAGGAATGCACGCGGGTCACAGAAAACAGACTTGTTTCTTTTTTTGGGCCCTAACCCTAACCCCACCAGAACTCACTAAAGCTCACTGTCAAAAACCACCAAAATGCGCCTAAGTCCAAATACGTCATAGACACGGGTTGCATATGGGGACGAAATCGCTGCCCGGGCAGCAGCCCTGTGGTGGCCTGCTAGTGGTGTGCCTCGCTTGGGAAGTCAGAGGTCATGGGTTCGAATCCCGGTCAAAACATGCTTTTTTCTACTGTGACGTAGTTGGACTTAGGCTAGAAAACGGAGCACCTCTCAATTCAGGGTTAGGGTTAAGGCAAATTGTTTAATTTTTCAATGCTTCAATTTCTGATCAAGTTTTTTGTCTTTTACAGGTGGCACAGACTGCCATCTTCTGCTTCTTGACCTACGACCCAATGACCTGGATGGGTCAAGAGCCGAGAAAGTCCTTGAAGCAATTTCTGTTGTGTTGAACAAGAATACTTGCCCAGGGGACAAGAGTGCTCTAAAGCCCAGTGGATTGAGAATCGGAAGTCCTGCACTGACATCTCGCAACTTGACCGCTAGTGACTTTGAGAAGGTTGGAGATTTCATCGATAGAGGTAAGATTGCCAGGCAATGACTATGACCTTTTCAAACCGATCTTTTCCGGAGCTTCCCGAAAGCTTTCAGAACAATTCCGATTGTTTCCGGAAAGAAAAAGTACCTCATTGCCTCATCGTTTGACAAAGTTCGACACTTCTACAGTATGTTTCCAACGACGACGAACGTTGCCGTTTTTATCATGGCACTTTTGCGGTACTATAATTTTGTTTTCATTCATAAATGATTGTCGTCTGCCGCGTATACGCAGCTGTGGCACGTGATCATGTTTTCCGAAGTTTTCCGATCGCTGTTTGAAAAGGTCTATACTCTATCAACCTTGAAGTATGCAGTAAGCAGCCGATTAATGCACATAAACCAATATGACCGTATGGGGAATTAATATAGTCGGTATTTTTAGAATCATAACGTACCATGTCTTGCTGAATATTCTAATGAACTTGTGGTCAAGGTTTGTCCATGTGATAGCAACAAAATTAGCTAAAAATGCATTAAATATATTAATACGGCATTACACTTGCCATTTTTGCCATTCATTTTCCATCCATTGAAATTTAAACTGGCTACTACGGCACATGATGATTGTCGTAAGTGTGTTGTATTACTTAGGCTGTTTTCATTTTGCGATCCACAGCACATTATTTGTGATGTTTGATGGGTTTTATTTGACAAAATTGAAGGGGAAAAAAAAAATTATATTTAGAAGAAAAATTCAAATTTTGACAATTTGGCAATGTTAATGCGCTTTAATGTAACACGCCCGGGAGCTTTGAGACAAACAATTAAATTAGTGTGGCCTAAACGAACAATTTATTTATATGATGAATTTTTGTAAAAATGTTTTGAATTGAGTGTGCGCGTGTGGCAAGGGGAACAGTGGTGAAATTTAGCCTCTGCTAGTGCCAATGTGTTGTGAACTTTAGCAAATCACTTTATCACACTTGCTCCGTCGATCTGAGTGCATTGGAGAGCTGGTTAGGAAAGAATCTTATAATCCTAAGTGCTGGGTGATAGATTTGCGCCCATTGCCGTGGCTGCAAATGGTCTGGTGTAATAAGGCGAAATGGTCTCCACGATTCCCTTGTACAGCGGTATTAAATTTGCCAGGGCTATGGTACTATGGTGAATAGCATATTTAAATTGTGTGAATTATTATTATGCCACATACATGTAAGTTGACTAGATGCAGCAGAACAAATGCTAATATAAAACCCAACCAGTGGACAAAAGTGAGAGGAAACCTTGGGACCCAGACTTTGTTTATATTTACTTGTCATATCTAATTAGCTATAGTCAGTTTTACTTGGTGGTTTAGTATTTTAACTGTTAGACTATCTTCCCCTTTAAAGTGCATTTAATTTGGTGTTTAAGTACAGACAGTTAATGAATCGCTGCCAAAGCAGGAGATTATTCTTTGTCAAGGGTTGGCGAATCACATTATGAATGAAACCCTGGTTCAAAACCTACCCATACCAGGAGTCTGTTTTACTTTTGTGTGAAACTTGAAACATTAACATTTGTGTTGTTTTCTTATCAACTTATTTTTATTCCAGGGTTGCAATTGTGCAAAGAAGTCAAGGATGCTACACCAGGCCCTACCCTGAGAGAATTCAAAGAGACCCTTGCTACCAATACAGCCATCGTGGAGAAGGTCAAGGTGCTGAAAGAAGAGGTGGAGAATTTTGCAGTCAAGTTCCCTCTGCCAGGGCATGATGTGTTGTAATTTGTATAGTTCATTTTAGGCAAGATACCAGATAGTGTCTTGAGTTTTGTGTAAAAAAATCCAAGTTTATCCTCTTACTTCACACTCTGATACAAGAATGAGATTATATTGGAATTTGATCTTGCTGAAACAAGAACCAAATATTGACCAATGGCCGTACAGTTGCACGTGTGTGTCTTTTCCCTTCACTCTTTTTTCTCGTCTCATTTAGTTTAAAGGTAATGTAGCTGTCAAAGTACCGAGGCGCATATTATTATTATTAGGACACAACTTTGTTCGGCCGGCCGCAACCTGGTCACAGCTTTGATTTTCCAAGATGGCCACCCTGGGCTTGATTACGCACCTCAAGATTATTGTAAAATATTCATTATGGCCCTTATTCATAAATAGAGAATAACTTTATTCCAGGAATAACTTTATTTTCATTAGATTGATGTCGTCAAATGGTATTCGCAGACAAAGAATAAAGTTTATTCTATGGACTAGTTATTCTAGGCTTTGTCAAATTCAACTTAGTTCAGGACTGTGGGCTATCTCTATTCTGAGAATGAGAAATCCAGGAATAAAGTTACTCCTGGATTAACTTTTGTGAATACGGGCCATATGTTTTGAAATTATCTAGAGGTTCATAATCAAGCTTAAGGTGGCCATTTTGGAAAATCATAGCTGTGGTCAGGTTGCGACTGGTCGCACATATACTTTGATCAGCACTTAATAGGCGGGAATTATGAGGCCTTTCTTCATCCGCAAGTAAACATAATCCCAGTTACACTCGCGTTGTAGATAATGATGCGCGAGTCACACGTGCAACGCACGCTGCGTCTCCTGCAGTTGTGCTGTGTCCAGCTACACACATGTTTGTCTATATCAATTCACGATGTGAAGAGGCCCGCCTATTTGGTGTTGATCAAAGTATAGTTGTGGCCGAATTGTGCTCCAGGGCCTAAGATGATTCTGTTATCAAATTTGGCAGTTATATGTAGCTATTTATTTTATTATAAGCCAGTTGTAATTGGCTGAAATTTATTTAATTTTCTGATATAGGTTTAGAGCATTTATTTCTATAGAGGCTTAACATTATTTAGAATTATATTATTTATTATATTTTTGCTTCTTCACCTTAAGCACATAACTATTTTAAGGAAATTCAATTTCATTTAGGTTTCACTTTATAAAAGTGAAATACATCATTAATTTAAATGACATTTGCAAAAATTAAAATGAGATAAATAAGAAATTCTCAAAAAGTTATTAACAGAGTAAAAATATCCTTACTCTATAGTATTCTAATACCTATCATAGTAAACTAGAGTTTGTAGTGTAGAATTTAGTGTGCTAAAAAGTTTTGGCTTTAATGTTTGTGATTGGCACTTGATTTGTTCCAAAAATGGTCTTAAGAACTGCCATATGTTGGTGGTCAAGAGGTGGCTTCATATGGACCCCGTATCAAAACACCTGTTTATGTTGCAACTCAGGTCAGGGTTCACCTCAAAGCACATTTCGTCATTTGAGTGCAAGAAAGTCGTATCTGCAATAGCTGCCTTACATCATAAATTTGGATTGCATACTGTATGACCTCCAGTTTTGGGTCAGTGGGTCTTGAGAACCATTTTAAGAACCACTCACATAAGACGATGAAATTTTGAGAGATTTTTCACATTCTTGTGACAAGTTAAAAAATAAATATAACTTAGGGCAGCCATTGTAGATATGACTTTCTTGCACTCGCATGACGATTTAAGTTGCGTAAAGTGGGATCAACTGTTTTAAAATGGCAGCCAAAGAACCAAAATGCAATGGCAAAAAATCTACAAAGACATTCAAGAATCACTTTTTTTTGGGTAGGGGGGGGCTACATTTGTTTTCGCGTCTTTTGCGCTCAACTCATCTTGTGCGAAAATAGATATACCACAAAAATGGTCTTTGAATATACTGTCGAACTTTTAAAAAAGTAATGAGCGCAACAATTAAAATGCACAAAATTATTATGGAATTCAATTGATAAATGAACTATGTTTTGCAATTTTTTTTAGGCTGAAGTAAGACAGCTGTTAGAACAGTTTCTCAATTATGCTGTAATATTTTAATATTGTCATTGCTTTTCTATTTTGTATTGAATGATATCATGCTAAATTTTGAGTATTATTTCATTATTATGTGAGTGAAAACATCAAAGGATTTTAATGAAAAATTGGTGTATGGCATTGAATTTTGAACATTATAATTTATATTTAGTTAAGGCCCTTAAAAGTCAATATTTTGTCATCTGTACTATATTTTTTAAAACCATAGTCATGTAACCATGCAAGTTTGTTCATTATTCAGAGTACATTATATTTTGCAGCATTTCAAAATAGATATTGCATATTAAAATCAAATTCTGTTAAGCTCAATAAGCCACACATTTTGTTGATAAAAGAAAGGAATTTCAAGGGCCTAAAATAGGCTAGCCTAAACCCTCATGTGTCATACGTAAAACAGGGTTCCTTTGGTTATCTGCTATCAAACATGGTGTATTTTGTGATTGTCTTGGAAACTGTTGTCCCTATTTTGATTTTAAAATACACCTTTGCTTGTTGTAAAAAGATTGGCGCTAGAATTACAATTGTCAGGGTAAATTAAGGTGTGTGTAATTTCATGAGTATTATTAGTACAGTGGAACCTTGTTAACACAAAATCTGTTAGCACAAAAACCCTGATAACACAAAATGGGTGTTTGGTCCCTTGTATTGATTTAAGTGAATTCAGTTGGATAATACAAAATCCTGATAACACAATCAAATCTTTGGCCCAGTGATTTCTTGTTAACATGGTTCCACTGTATTCAGTTTAGTACTAAGATTGAAAATTGCCCTAGCTTCTTGTTACAAAACCTATGTCTGAGAGTTTTTGAAGTAAAATAAACTTGACCAGGACAGAATAGGAGTTGAGTTATAGAGTTGTATATTTTCAAGTGTTAGATCAAAATGGTTTTTACCCCCAGGCTTTGGCCAAGAAAAGGGGATATTGTGAAAGTGTCTTGTATCCAAAGAATGTTTACTTGTGAAGTGTGGCCTTGTGACCTGACCTTGTTCCTTCCTATCTCCATTGCATGTTAATTATGGCGAAAACACAGAGGGGAAGAGTCCAATATCAAATGGTTGACGATGGAAGGCTTATGCTCCAAAAGGTTGTTTATCCAGAGAGCTGTATTTTAAGAGAAAAAGGAGATTCTGTGGGGTCATTGGTCAAAAAGTAAGGGGTCATTTGCTGAGAGTATTAATTTGGGCCTTTTGATGAGAGAAATTTGGCTCCAGTGATGGCAAACTAGCACAGTCTCAAGTCAGGGGCTGTATCCATTGGCTGTACCCATATGCCGTGTGCCTTGTCTTGTTTTCATTGTTTGTAATTGTGTGGCACAACACAGACAATAATCTTTGTTCTGCTTAGTGATCAAATCAGTGGCCTTGTTACGGCAGATGATTCCTATGACCTGGCAAAACCAACAATCAACATGAACATATTTGGTGAGCACCAGGTCATAGGAATGTTTGTCATACACAAGACAATTTATATGATCACTAAGCAGAACAATCTTCATTGTCTGGGTAGGGCCGCACAATTATTTATGTATGATATTGTGAACAAAGTGATTTTGATTGATTTGATTGATTGATTACAAACAATGGAAAACGAGACAAGGCACACAGCATAGTGGGTACATCCAATGGATTCGAGGCCTAAGGTTACCAAGCAGAACAAAGATTATTGTCTGTACCGGCGCACAATTACAAACAATGGAAAACGAAACAAGGTCATACGCCATTATGGGAACGGCTTATTGATACGAAATCTAAGGCGCTGTATCCATTGGCTGTTCTCTTGTTGCATATGCCCATGTTCCATTGTCTCCAATTGTCACGCGCCAAGCACAGGGTGCATCTATTGTCCACAAGGTCATTGATTCGACCACTAAGGTCCGTATGCACAAAACATTTAGACCGGGTCTAAAGTTAGACCTGGTCTAAGTGATATCTACTTTCATCAGAAAGGGACCTTTACTCACATTTTCTTCCTGTAGTAAGTAGCTTATTTTAAAGATTCAAATGCAATTTTCAAAAATAATAGAAAAACACTCATGTTAATGCAGAAGAAAATGTTTTTCCTGGTGGGACAAAAGTTCACTTAGACCATGTCTAACTTTAGACCTGGTCTAACTCTTGTGCATACGGACCCAAGTGTTTTGCTTAGGGACGGCTTCAAAACTCAACCAGCGGTTGTCTGCCGGTTCTGGGTGGTTGGCTATTGTTTATTCCGGTTGAACTGGCAAGCAACCGCAGGTTGAGTTTTGAAGCCGTCCCTTAGTGGTCGTATCTGTGACATGTGTACGTCTGATGCTCCCTTTGTTTGGCGCTCGACAATTTGGGACAATGGCACATGGAATAAGGGCATATTTAACAGTGGAACCACCAATTGATACAGGGCCCATTGGTTGTACCCATATGCCATGTGCCCTTGTCTCGTTTTCCATTATTTGTAATTGTGTGGCGCCACATAGACAAACCGTTCTGCTTACTGATCATATCAATGGTCCTGTGAACGGCAGATATTCCTTTGACCTGGTACTCACCAAGTATGAACATGTTGATTGTTGGTACTGCCAGGTCGTAGGAATCATCTGCCGTACGCAAAGCCACTGATATGATCACTAAGCAGAACGAAGTTTATGTCTGTGTGGCGCTGCACAATTACAAACTATGGAAAACAAAGACAAGGCACACGGCATATGGGTATAGCTCTGGCTGAGCCATCTATTTTCCACTGGCCATACTGAGCAGCCAAGCTACAAGCCAAGTATCTGACAGTCGGCTTGAACGGCCTAAGGCTCTGTATCCATTGGTTGTTCCCCTGTTGCATATGCACTTATTCCATGTTCCATTGTCCCAAATTGTCAATCGCCACAGAGACAATAACAATTTGTTTTGCTTAAAGGCGGTATCAATTACCTTCTGGACGTTAGATGCTCACTATGTTTGCACGTGACAATTGGGGACAATGGCACACTGAACAAGGTGGAGTAGGCCCATCATGCACAGATGCCAACTTGAAGTATCAAATTAGACAAAGCTGTGCACCAAATTGTGTAATTTGTACTGAAAATTTTCTAATTCCTCAGGGGGGCACATCCCCCTCAGGCACCCCATATGTTTTGTCTATTGTTAACTGTGTATCTGTGGAGTACCTTGTCCACAATTTGATGGGAGAGAAAAAAACCCACCAACTTAAAGCACCAATTTGCCAAATCCGTGTGCCAAATGGCATGATTTGTGCTTTGAAATTGTGAGTCTGTGGAGTACCTTGTCCAGTTATGTCCACATTTTGATGAGAGAGAAAAAAAATCTTGGAAGCTTGAATTAGCAAAAATGTATGCACCTAATTGTGTGATTTGTGTTTCAAATACTAAAATTTTCTTACTCATCCAGGGTCACATCCCCAGACACATGTATATAAAAAGCAAGGGTGTGAGAGTTGAATTCCTTCTTTTACTGATTTCAGCATTTTATGCCTTATGATTCCCGTTGTCTGTAACCCCCCCCCAACCCCCCACCCCCATCACCACCACCTCTTGGACAAAGGTCTTGGATGCCTATGGCTCAGCAATACCGTGACTCGCAATTTGTTCATTCCAATTTTTGCCTGTAGGCCAATTTGGAAGAAAAGACTTATTATGGCAGTTTGTCTTCATTTGTGATGGATCTTTGACTGGATTGTGGTGTCTGGTTGAAGAGGCAGTCAAGTTACAGATTCCCAGCCCATCAGGGATAATTATTTTACTTTTTTCCAGACAGGGAAAAGTCTGGGAATTTGATAAAAAAATTTTAATTGGCCAAAAATCAAAAGCAGTTTAAAGACTCCTATTTTGCTGCATATCACACCAACATCAGCACCAAGACCAAGCCTCAGTGGTGTAGCCAGGTGGGGGGGGGGGGCAGACTGCCTCTCCCCTGAAATAGAATCGGGACGAAAAGAAAGAACAGAAGAAATGTGAATGGGAAACATAATGAAGAAAAGGACATTTGCCTTTCGTTGACCCAAAGTTAATAAACCTAACTTACCTGCCGGTCGTGATTTTTCTCCCTGCTGGCATCTGAGAGACAAGGTGTGTTTTTGGGGGGAAATATGACTCAAACTACTGAGAAAATGTGTAAAAACTTTTTTTTTTGGCTTGTCAGTTGACCAGATTCAATATATAATAATTTGCTACGAGATCAAATGAGTTGGAAGTAATTATCAGTTGGTAATTATCATAGAATTTCGAGACTTCATCAGGGGAAAGTCAGGGAAAAATCAGAGAATTATATAATGCTGGGAACCCTGTGAATTGAAGATGGTCATATAAGGGACTGGCCTAGATTCTTCCCACTTATTTCTTACCTATATACAGCGATCGGGTGGTTTTACTCTCAGATGAAAACACCCAATTTTCATAAATTGGCAAAAAGTTGCAAAAAAGCACACAATTTGAGTAAAATTGGGTGATTTTCCATCAAAATTGGTATACTGATGGGTGGGTTTTTGAGCCAAAAATAGGTATTAGAGATGGTCTGAACAATTTAAAAGTCCGGCACTGCCCTCCACAGATCCACATTCCTTTTGTGAGCTATTATGCTGCCTTCAATAATGCTGTTTTTGCTATTTTATTCAAATTCTGTCAGTTTACAGTTATGAAATTTGAACCTGCATTGTATTTTAAATAAGAGTCTCAACCAACCTCTTCAACTAGTCTAGCTGAATTTGCCGGAATCTTGCGTCGGCCAGGTATAGGAGTGAGGGGACCCTGACTGAAACCAATTGATTCAGAAATTGAAAAGGCATTATTGTTAACTCCATATTTCTTCATGCCCATTTTATCCAAATGTTCAATGTTACATCTTGGTTCTTCAAACTCACTGTGCGTCATGATTTTACGTCGACTGATTATAGGTGTTAGAGGCCCCTGAATGAAACCAATTGACTCAGAAATTGAAAGTGTCTCCATTGGTTTCTTCATGGCTGCTTTT
>JXSR01S012133.1:7219-17535 GCA_000969725.1 Ophiothrix spiculata | reverse complement strand
TGATTTTACGTCGACTGATTATAGGTGTTAGAGGCCCCTGAATGAAACCGATTGACTCAGAAATTGAAAGTGTCTCCATTGGTTTCTTCATGGCTGCTTTTTCAAACTGTTTGTTGTTCTTCATGTCAGTTTTATCCAAATGTTCAATCTTACATTTGAACTCTTCTGGCTTGGCTAAATCATTCCTTATCCGCCACTCTAGAAGATAGTAGAGTCCCATACCAAGAAGAAGACTGGCAAGAAGAAACTGTAATTTTGATTGAACAAGAAGGGTTGGTATACTGCTTCCGAAAGCTATGCAATAGGCAATGGCTTGCCAGAATCGAAAATTTGCAAATGCTGGTTCTTGGTCATCCGGAAATAAGACTCCTAAAAGTGCTGTAGAGTAATAAAATAAGTTGCTTTTATTTAATAAATGATAGTGGTGCAGTATATGGTGAAGTATATATATATAGGAAATTGTTACATTTCGGGTGCAAGTATGAAAATTGGCATAAATGTAGAGTTTGTCCTGTACTTAACATTTTTGGATATAGACCCAAAAATAATTTTCCAAGATGGCTGCCAAAATCCAAAATGGCCGCCGAAATACTATGGCCCGTATTCAATCTTACATTTGAACTCTTCTGTCTTGGCTAAATCATTCCTTATCCGCCACTCTAGAAGATAGTAGAGTCCCATATCCAGAAAGGTGGTTAGCTAAATCAGGTTTTATTTCTCGTTAACAGCACGACTCATTGAACTGTTCTCAGTGCTTGAAAGCTGCAATGATGCATATCATTCCTGGACAGTTGATGCTCAGTTAAACAATGGTTTAGCTAAACACCTTTCTGGAATACGGGCCATATGTTCAGTATGATGACATAAAAGCAACTTATAAAACACTTTGGCCCGTATTCCAGAAATGTGTTAACTAAACCACTGTTTTAATTGTCAACAGCACGGCTCATTGAAAAGTTCCACTTGAAGACTGCAACGGTGGTATCATTCAGTGGTGGTCGGTTAATTAAAACCGTGGTTTAGCTAAACACCTTTCTGGAATACGGACCAAAATGTCCAAACTTATTAGAGGAAAGTGGCTTCTGGAGCTGTAACAAATATATTATATTTGCCTCAAAATTAGGTCACATGCATGTTTTAATTCAAATGGCCGCCAAAATTGAGGACCCTAGAACTAAAAGGGGGTTAAGTCACAAAATCTTGAAAATTGAGTTGTATCAATTTCCTGCTACAGAATTCTCAAGTTTTGTAGTAATTTGATGATCAGAGCATGTGTAAGAGTCACTGCGAGATACAGCAATAATACCATTCAAGACAACACAAATGATGTTTGTGCCATTTTCTCAGTTTGTACTCAATGTGACTTAACCCCCTTCTGGTTCTAGGGTCCTCAATTATCACCAAAATAGCTAATTACTATTCAAATTGACCAAACTTGAACCACTAGTCTTTAAAAAAGCCCAATATTATAGATAATCGAAAGGAAACAACAGAGATGCCAGATTTCCTGTTTTAACCTGATTTCTATATATTTTCAGCCTGTTTGCCAACATTTACGCGCATTTTCAGGATTCTTTGAAAGTTTAAGGTTTTTTTCAGTGATATATACTGGCATCTCTGAAACAGATTCAGCTGGGGGTGCCCCCACCCCCACCCCCTTTGGGTACGCCACTGGTGACGTCACGACCAAATGTTTGGTAGCGAAAATTATGTTTGGAGGCCGAGTATAGACAGACCCATATCCTAACTATATGTAAAGGTTAGACAGCAATTACTACCCCCCCCCCCAAAAAAAAAAAAAAGGAACATATTTTGTACCAGACGTTAAACTCACAAAAAAGCTTCATAAGCGTTGCATAAATTGTGTTATAGAATGCCGCTGACATTTCGTGTCACAAAGATTACATTTCTTGTCAAAATCATTTAGGTTGACTGATTTTTTTCAAAACTTTCCTTGCATTGTACAAAAGTTTAGTTTAACTACAATGAATGAAAATTCGGTGACCTGCGTAATGTTTACGGCACCTGCGGAAAATATAGCTAAATATCACCCAGCCCAAAAAATAAACCTTCATCCCCCACCTTTTTTTTAACCCACATGACCCACGAGTGGGTCAGTCGCCATTTTACTCGCCACGTTTTGAGGAGCTTTGAGGCTCATAGACTCAGACCACTGATATAACCCTAACCCACTAAAAGCCAATTTGTGGCAAAAGGGGCAAATTAGGAGTGGGACTAGGATTACTAAAATTTTTCATCTTGTCATCTTGTTTACGCTTTCGCCAAGGAATCTTATCTTCAGCTGATGTTTTTAAATTCACTTGAGGCTCATTCTCCGATGAAGTGTGCAACATTGGTCTCAGAAATTTTAAAATGAGTAGACCCAAAATGGAACACCCCAATTTTTTTACTATAGCTTCTTATGTAAAAAATAACGTTTTTGGTCTTTTTTTAAAGGAGTAATTTTCCTAATTTTTCACAGCAAATTCATAGTGTAAACTTGGTTGCATCTGCTCTTTTCAGAGTTGTCTGTATAGAAAAACTGGTCATTGTTCACCTCAAAATAGCTGTCATTTCAAAGCTACAAATGCGATAAAGCTGTAGTAAACAGTTTTGGAAAGCTGTTTCTTTCTTCTTTCTAGTAATGGATAGTTTGAGTTTTTCTGAGTTGTACTTTCCGGGCGAATTTTACTTTTATTAACCTTCCTCTCTACACAAAATATACAAAAATGTTTTGGCCTAATTTTGACCAAAAAAGGCTCCGTATGACTTCCCAGAGGATGGAATAGATCCCTAGTATGCAAATTTATATTAACTACACCTCACTTAACTCTTCCATAAAATTTGTTTTCATATTGATCATTTAGTTTTTGGGCGAATTTTACAATTATATCAGTGAAATGTAGTGGTTTTTTTCTGCCAAAATCCAAGATGGCTGCCGATTAAATATGCAAATCAGGTATGTTTTTGCATTTTTGCTCTGTTTATCTTTCATTTTGATATTGGGTTTCATAAAGCCGAAGTTTAAAGGCACTATTACACTTTAAGTTCAAATATGATTTTTAGTGTCCTTGTCACCTAAATGCAACAAAACTTTACAATATGTTGCAACTTCAGCGCTAAATTGAGATGAATTTTGACGCGCGCAAATTTTTAAAACTTTTTGGTTACAATTACGAAAAAAGATAGTAATTTAGTATGAACTGATGGCACTGGAGTGAAAACATAGACCACTTGGGGAAGGGGTGTACTCTGTAATTTCAATCTGACCTATACTTTTCTTGATTTTTTCAGGGGGGGGGGCAAGAAGAGGGCAATGCTTCTTTCAGAGGGGGGCAATTGCTACGCCACTACTCGCTACCGTCAATCACTAGCACCCCCTTCCAATTTCGTGCCAGTTGAATCGTGGCATGTGACTATGGTTGTTCGAAAACACAACACAATTCTGGCGGCGAATATTTTTAGTAACCAAATTCCTATACATAACCATTGACCCAAACTCCCATTATTTCATTAAACATTGAACCTAACCATCAAATAAAATTATTCGTCGTGAACAGGTGAATACGTAAACCTGTAGAACGGGTAATATCCAGATCAAAAAATCCCATCAACCGTGCCCGGCGGACGACTATTTTATATTATAGGGGGATTCCAAAGTAACGTTTGTGACTGAAAAATTGGAAAATTTCACTTTAAAATGGCCACAGACATATGGCATAAACATTATATCAACGAGTTTGTTGTTGATAATGGTGCTTATTGGTGGTATCAAGACATGCAGGTGTTTAAAGATTAAAATAATTTCCAAAATACTGAATTAAGTTCATGTAACGTTCGGGAACGTTTGTGACCACGCACGGAAATGGTTTTTTGCTCCAAATGACTTCAAAGTAAAATTTCTCTGACATGTTATCGAATTTTTTATTGCGCTTTTCACAGATGATTGGTAACATATTTACAAATAGTTCATAAAAGTGGTAGGAAATTCTATCGTCAGGATTTTTGTAAATGCAATGTTTTGTTTTGTAACGTCTGGTAACGTTTGTGACATTTTGGTGTAACTTTTTGGTAACGTTTGTGACATTTTTGAATGAAAACATGTGCTCATTCATGCACAGGTAGAAAAAAATCACAATTTCTGATTAGAAAATACTTTTCACATACCGAGTAACAAACGTATGACTGAAAAAACTGCTCATATGGTCGAATAAAAAAGCTGGTTTTTTGCTTGAAATCAAAAAAGGTTTAGTTTTCACTGGAATGAGCCTATATACACAAGGTTAACGCTTATCAAATGGCAAGGACCAGCCAGAATTCAGGTCGCTGAAATATCGCTTATTTTATTATTTTTATTCATGGAAAATTACAGGAAAGGCCGTTTTTGACATGCGTATGAATATTCATGAGTTCGGATGCCCTAGTTTAAAAAGCCTGTAAACTCGCCAAAGTAGCATATTACCTCAAACGAAACTTGCACTTAGAAGCATAAATGTTATGAAAACATTTTGAAATTTTAAAGAAATACAAATTTGGAAATATAAGTGTCTTTTCGTGTGATTTTGCGAGTGTTTATTTTCCTTGAGTGGGGTCAAATAAAGCCTTTACGTTTTACCTAAAATCTAAGGTTTTGGACTTAATATATTTTAGCCGCTTGGTTAAAAGAGACCGACAACACCTCTTCAACAGATTTACTAAAAAATTGCGGTAATTTTGGGTAAAACACGCCTCGCGTAAGAGAATGCTACGCTGGTCAAATGAGGTCAAATAAAACATGAAATTTCTACGCAAAACATCATATCATATAACCCCGGAAGTGATCAATTAAGCGACACTTGTCTATTATTACGTATAGTTAAAACACCCTCTTCATATCACCGTGGTCTCATAGCATAGCGGCTAAGCTTCTCGCTTTTGGTCCGAGAGGTCCCAGTTTCGAATCCCGTCGGCGCCTTATTTTTTCTTTCTGGCCTATTTCTAACAATTACCTGCAACTTGTGATTCCCTTAACGCTCCACCAAATGCCCATACTATCGCCATCAGGTAAAGATGCCAAAGTTCGCCCTTGTTAGGATCCCAAAAAATCATGAAAATCATCAAAACTGTCTGGCTGACAAATCCGGCTGTAAATATGGCAACCCGACCTGTGTATTTGCTGACAATGCCTAGAATTAGAGCTGAAATCCCTCCGGCGACCCCGTAGGCTGTCATGATGAAACCAATGGCTTGAAGTCCTTGTGTACAAGATATGTAAGACTGTGGAGAAAAATCAGAAAAAAGAAGACAGTTTCATTATTTATATTAGAACTGAATTATAGAACAATAATTGTGTCTCGTTTATTAAACTTTAATAATTTCCGTATATATCAGTTTTAATTACAGCTTGTCCCAATATTAATGCAACGAGCAAATAAAAAATATTAAAAAATAGTTACCAAAAGATTTAATCATAGTGTTATATGTTTTTCAAAAGTAGAGTAATTACTCTACAATATGCTTTTTGTCCCGTTTCATTTTATCACGCCAGTCCAGAGATATGACGAATTTAAGAAAGCCCTTTAAATCTACTTTGGTCCGATTTGTAAGTTTAGACTTCCAGCTAAAGAAATGCAAACTTGAAATGAAGAGAAATCTGCAACCAACTAGAGCGCAACCAATCCAAACTAATCTTACCTGACCTGTACCTAACATTAGGTGATATTTTAAGTTCATTTTTAACTTAAATAGGTCAAAAGTTTCAATTAAAGTACGGATATTCCTGATACTCTCATGTTTCTTGAATCTTTTACTTCTTGTGCGACAATCGGGTAGTTTAGGATATAATTTCTACCAAAAGAGTAAAAAAGGGATTTAAATGAAAGATGTCAACCAATGATAAGTATTTAAACGACACAACGGGAGAAAACTGAAAACAAAGGAGTTTAAGAACTCAAGTAATTTAATGATTCATCTGGCCCGCCAAGGGGATGCAACTGGTTGATTAAACCAGACGCAACAACCTGTTTAATATCAGCAGATCAACATTAAATTGAGTCCTTATGTCATAAAATGGGTTCAAGGGATGCTTCTCCTAATCATGTGATGTTTTTAGCAATTTCCATTCAACGTGTGCTTAATGACGTTACCAGAGGTGAATCTTTACAGATTAACAAATCGGACCATCAAGATTTGTTTGGGATTTACAAAATTTGCAATAACTTTTGATTTAGAGATCCAAATTAAACAAAACAAAATTCCTGTAAAAGCCAATGGTCTACTCTATTATATAATTGTAACGTTTGCTCACCATTGTGCTCTGTTTTCTGAAAATAAAAGTTCAAAGTTCGTTGCGTTTTTTGTGGAACACCCTGTAGTTAAGATTAACATTACATTTTCATTTCTCTATTTTTGTGAATTAAACAACACATAGTACAATAATGCAATGAGGTTGGTACTTCATCCCAAAATATTGCTAGATGCCAGTGTCAGATCTCATCAGAGTAAAAGCACCCTCCCGAAATATCGATAAATGACGTCAGAGTGATAACGCCCTCCTGATATATTGATTATAAATCTATCAATGACGTCAGAGCCTAATTACAGCGCCATCTTTTTAAATAGAATAAGACGAAACTCCGAAAGTGTTTGTTTATATATTAGGAATGATATTAAGTAGAATTTAACAAGTCTTAAATCATGTTTCATTGAAATAGATAATGACAAAAATCGCAATGTATGATATAATAATACTGATGTGGATCAAATACTCCAAATCCTAAGTATGGAAAACAAAAATTGTTTTATGCTCGGTGATTCGAACATTGTTTTGCTCAAAAAGTATATAGCATGATAAGTGATTTTTGGACATAATTTATTCACATCATGTTATTCCCACAATTACTAAATCAACAAATATTACTGGAATTTAGCAACAATTATTGATAATATTCTAACAAATGATGTGCTAAAATAACAAATATTTTGGCTATAACTAGTCATGATTTCCCTACTGTACTTTTTCAGAGTTTAAATAGCTTCAAACAAACAAAACCAAAGGGAAGAAATATATACAATCGAAATTATACCGATGTTAACATAGCTAGATTAAACAGCCGCCTGTTCAATTGGAAAATGTACTGGATGGAGAAAACGAGATACCGTACTTTTCTATATAGACGCATAGGTGCCTCTAAACGGGAACAAATAAATTCTTGACAATCGTGATAGCGCCATCCTTTATTAAACTACTGTTTATTAAGGATACGTGAATAAACTGATGTTTTGCTCGATCTATTGAAACGCATTGAATCTCAAATCATTTGGAACGGTCACGCAGACTTTAATTCGTACATATATTGATTGGAAGTACGAGTTACCTTTGAATTCTACATAAAAGTATATTGCTTGTTGGCGTTTCAAAATATTTGTTGAGTCGTTCAATCTTTTATTGAACTTCTATTGATAAGAGCTGAAATTGATTCCATAGGCCTGTAATCCATAATTTCACTCTGCCAATTACAATGTTATTTAATGCTATATTAAAATGAAGGAATTAAAAAGAAGAAAAAAAAAAGCATGGTTATATAGGGCTGAGTAGGATTCGAACCATGGTTTCTTGGGTACCAACATATCATCTGAGACCATTGATCCAATTAGGGATCTGATGCAAGCATTGGTTAATCTTTCATAGATAACTTTCAAAGTGATTTATTGCGCAACTATTGTACATGTTGATTGGCTTTTGCATCATCATAATCACGACGCAGTTCAACTTTTAACATGCTTTCTATCGATCTGATCACGCATACTATATGAGATAATAGGGATTGGTCTTGGTATTAATTTAGAACATTGTCAAGAGTGGAACATGTACATCTACGTTCGAGTCCCATTCTGACTTTTAGCGTAAAATGTATTAATTTTAATTTTTTTAAATGTATTTACGGCCTATTTCTTTATTAATTTATTCATCTTTTTATTTATCAAATTATATCTCCATTTAATTTTTTATGAGTGTTTTAGTGTTATTGATCAAGTTATTAGAAAATTTTGCATGTATTTAAAATTGGATTAAAAACACCCTTAAGATGCGACTATCGTCAGTTGAGAGATCATCAAATGTTTGCCAGTTATCGGAGGTTGTTCAACTTGAATTAACAGCTAACATCCATTGGTAACGCGTGACAATGCCGTATCATCACTGCAATCACCTCTAGGACCGTCCCACCAAAAAAAATGAAATAACCTGCCCAATAAAACCCTGTAGGTTGACAAATAAATAAACGGATTGAAAAAAAAAATGCAAGCTGCAGACTAATTCATTTACTAAAGAAATATAGATCACATATTACTAATACACTTGTTTACATTCATTCAATGAATGTGGAATAACCAGTTCGAAAACATTGATAAATACCACGACAATCAAATCGATTATTCATTACAAGCCGACCCTGACAGATAAATAGAGAAAAACGTAAGTTTATTCACGTATCCTTAATAAACATTAGTTTAATAAAGGATGGCGCTACCACGTTTGTCCAGAATTTATTTGTTCCAGTTTAGAGGCACCTATGCGTCTATATAGATAAGTACGGTATTGGCCATTGAGCTGAGCATAGTCAAAAATCACGTCCAATGTCGAATTTCTAATTTCATCAGAAATGTTACCTTTGAAGCGTATTCTATCATATTAATCAGGTTCTAATATCCAAAACACACTACAAATGTTTAAAGAACCGAGATGAAAATGCTTTCCTCATTCAAGTTTTACCAGTACAAAAACTCGATTTTCTAAGAACTATAGTTTCCTGAATCGGCCCGATGCCTTTTACCAATTTGGATGTATTTTGCAACCGAACATCCAATATCCAAAAGCAAGTTGTCATTTTAAAGCTTAAAATATAATCTTTCAGATAAGACCAAAAGTCAATTTTCATTTTGGGACCCTTAAGGTACCTTACGATATGACGGGTCCCAAATGATAACGGTAAGAGTGTTTCTGATTTTAAAAGGAAGTATATAATCATATTTCAACAACTTCTTTGTTGATATTTAAACCTAAGCTGGTTTTGGACATAAACCATACAAGGAAAGATTACTTTGAATATCTTGAAAGTCAAAAATGTTTATTCATGAAACCGATAATTGCAGAAGAATTAATTAAAATAGTTCAAAAACTCAATCCAAATAAAGTCCTGGTAGTATATGAAATCTCGGAACCTTTGTCAGATATATTCAACCTATCATTATTGATCGGTATTGTACAAAATGAACTAAAATAGCAAAGGTTATTCCCATATTTAAAAAAATCATGATGAACTGTTTTCAAACTAATGTCCTGTATCTGTTCTACTATATGCTTACCAAAAATATTAGAACGACTTGTTTTAATAAATATATGAATTTCATTAACCAGAATAATACATTGAATGAAAAGCAATTTGGATTTCGATCAAACCATTCGATGTATATGGCTATTACAGAACTGGTGGATAAAAATGTTCAAAGCAGTTGAAAAAATGAAACCAGACTGGGTATATTTTTAGATCTTTTAAAGGCATTTGATACCATAAATCATTATTTTTTGTTAAACATGTATAAATTAAAATTAAACGTTGTGATTGGTAGGGAAATACTACAAAAAGAAATATGTAATTGGTTACAGGCTAAAAAAACCAGCTGTAAACACGAGCAAAACCAATTATATGGTGCTAGGTAGTCAATATAGTACTGCAAGATATGCTGACGTAAATCAAATATGTCCAACTGAATTCTCAAAATAATAGTTTAAATCATATGGATAAATAGAATCTCAATATTAAGCTTGAAGGTGTCTCCTTGCAACACAATTTCTTGGTGTGATTGTTGATGAAAATTTGACATGGAAAAATCATATAGATGCAATATCGAAAACTATTTCAAAAAATACTGGTTATGCTTACTAAACATAAGTATTACTTACCTGAAAACATATTGTACTTCCTAAACTGTACATCAATTTTGTCATATGTCTAGAAGTATACAGGGTCCTTATTTAAAAACTTTAATTTCCTGAATGTACATGACATGTTCAAACTCAAACATGGGAGTTTCATGAACAAACATTGTACAAACATTCCAAATATTGTAGTTTATTTTACCAAACATGTTCAGACTCTGATCGCGCTGTTCGGAATGTTGGAGAATTTGTCTTGTTTAAGGGGTGTAAGCACCTTACTGAATGTTAGGTTTTTGCAAATTTATTTTGTGCCATAACTTTTGAACAAAGTGCTTAAAGTTAATAAAAGTATACATTTACAGAAAGGAATTTTCACAAGGAACATGATGGTGATATT
>JXSR01S012131.1:27144-38352 GCA_000969725.1 Ophiothrix spiculata | reverse complement strand
TGCGGTATGCAATCTTGAAAGTTTAGACTTGGGCCAAGTTCTGTCACTCAACTGCATTGATACAAAGAGTCTTTTGACATGTTAAATGGTTTCAAATTGCTTGATAAGTAAACATGAATAAATGCAATGAATTCTTGATCTAGGGGTTTAAGTCACATTGAGTACAAACTGAGAAAATGGCACAAACATAATATCAAGTGTGTTATCTTGAATGGGATTGCTGTATCTCGCAGTGACTCTTACACATGCTCTGGTCATCAGATCACTACAAAACTAGTACAGAATGTAGAAATGAGAATTCTGTAGCAGAAAATTGACACAACTCAATTTTCAAGATTTTGTGACTTATCCCCCTCATAGTTCTAGGGTCCTCAATTGTATTGAGGGATGTACAAAAGCATCCCCACAAGAAAGTTCTTGGTTCATTTTTGGCTAAGGAGGAATTTATTAACTTTGGGTATATGAAATATGGTAAAGACATCAAAAAAGAGTCGCGGCATGCATTATTATTTGAAATCATATTTTGAGGACTTGACTAGACTCGATTTGAAGGATAACCATTACTCGACTCGATCTCCTTCCCCGAAGACTCGACTCGATTCGAGACTTGAGATGTCATTGACTCGACTCGACTTGAGACTCGAGTGTTCAGTGACTCGACTTGACTTGAGACTCTAGTCTGTAGTGTATGACTTGACTCGAGACTCGAGTCACTGGTGACTCGACTCGACTTGGGACTCGACTAGGTGACTCGACTACAAGTCTGCCTTTTAACTGCAGAATCTGTCCATGAAATTGATTCCATGCTCTGTTCACTTCTTGTGGTGTGTTTCTTCAACTTCGTCGCATTCACCGCTGCTCCGATTTCAAAGTAAGTCGTCAATCTAAAGTATAGTGCATTCAGATTTGTTTTACATAGGTTTACTCCAGGCCTTCCTCTGTTGAGATTGATAATTGCTGCGAAGTTCAGATTTTCGGCCCTGACTGTGGTTGAGATTGTTCAAGGATAATGATACTACAATGTCCTTGAATATGCCAGTCTGTCCGGTGTTCGTTTCCTGTAGTATTTGCTAATTGTGTCCACCGTTTTTTAAATAATATAAGCTTCAACGCCAGTTTCAAGACGACAGGATCATGTTGAATTCTTAAAAAATTACCACAAGTACTTGCTCAGTGATGTGTACATAGGGCAAACAAATTTAACGCATGCTACCTCGACAAAGAGTCGGTATTGAATGACGATAAAACGAAGCGGACCCAAAATAGTCCCATGTCCCGAATTGAAGAGAGAATTTGATTGGTTGCAACTCCGAAAAAGCAATTTACTGTTATGACGAGCCTGCTCATTGGCAACCATGGTCGTAACAATAACAAGACCAAAGCAACGGAACGTGGAGTGATATTCAAGCCTACCAAAATTATTCGGCCCCGCCGCGCCAACGAGGGGTAGAGGTCGCTGGATGGGATAAATGGTTTTTCTTCCGCTAAAACTTATTTAGAAAATTGAAATTGGCACCTTTGTACACCAGATAGGTGATTTATATGTATTATTGTTTAGGAAATTGTTTCAAGTTTTAGCAGCTATTTTGAACATTTTCAAATACACTACACTACCAATTTTATAAACAAGCAATCCTGTCTGATGTAATAGAAAATGGACCTCTTTCATGATTTAGTTCATTAAAACATATCTAAATTAGGTGAATGTATTTAGGTTAAAATTAAAGTTGTTTCGCCATAGACTCTGCACTTGCACTTGTTTACTGGAAGTATTTTACTGTGTCTTAAATTTGGCTTGAAGTTAATTATGTGAAACAAACTATTAAGAAACAGATTGAGTATCTCTTAGTTATTTATGTATAGTTGTGGCCCCTCTGTAATCTATTGTCTTTGATAAACTAAACCATTTGGTTTAAATTTCATAACAATTGTTTTCTGTTGCATATTACAAATTAGATTGTTTCATCATTACACAGCAATTCAGCGGAATTGGTTGATGATATTAAATTTCCAATGGTACATATACACAATACAAAAACAATAAAATAAAGAACCAGTTGATGGATCTCTATAACTACAATTTGTTACCCCATTTCTTGTCATTTTTTCACTAATATCAAAAGAAAGTATAGCATTGATTACATCTACTCTAAACTTAATGGAAAAACTCAGGTGCGTAGCCAGCATTGTCAGTCCGAGGGGGCAAACGTCCGTATCGTCCCTAAAACATCGGTGTCATCCCTTTTTTGTATTTGATTTTACATTACATTATTTTTCGGTCTTCCAATGATACTAATGAAAATGTTTAACACTTTTCACAATTTTCTCAATGCCTTTAGTCCCCATTCTCTTTTTCTTTTTGTCACTCCCATATTTCTCTTCCCTTTCGCTTTCCATTCAGTGGCGCTGAGCGAAAATGGTTGGAGGAAAAATTATGATAATTTGTAACGCGCATAACATGAAAAAAAAATCTGTCCAGGGTACAGGTATGTGCCGCTGAAATGGGTTAGTTTTTCACAAAAAATCTTTAAACATGGGTCCCATCTTTATCACCAAAATCCCTAGACATAGGTTAGATTTTAAAGAAAAACCGCTAAAATGGTCCAAAAAATGAACATTTTCTGAGCTGGCATCGCAAGCCCAGAAAATTTTGAAAAATCAGCCTATTTTTGGAGCAAATTCCCTAAACATGGGCACATTTTTTCTCAAAAATTACCATTAAGATGTGGGTTAGGATTCCACGGTCCGTGCCGCACACCCCCGTTCAGACCAAAGTGGAGTAGCCACCCCGGAAAATATATTGAAATTTGTGCAAAAATAGCAAATTTTTACTGAAAATTTATATGATATCTGAAAATTGGCGCAAAGCGCTCAAAAGATTTCATACTTAAATTATCAAAACAAAGTTTCAATTTGTTATCCTTTTCTTTCTTTCTTCTTTATTTTTTGAGGGGGGTCCATCCCCCTCGTGATATTTAGGAAGAGGGTATGCCCCCATCCGCTTTTGCTGCCTATATGTTTCCATTTCCCTTTTTCTGCCTCTTTATTTTTTTCCTTCTTTTACTCATTCTTTTCCTTCTTCCCCTCTTTCTTCTCCCTCTCTCCTTTTTTCTCTCCCTTCCTTTTCCCCCTACTCCTTCCCTTTCTCTTCCCTTTTCTTCTCTCCTTTTCCTCTTTTCTCTTCTCTTTCCCCTTTCATTCCCTTTCTCTCTCTCCTTCCCCTTCTTTCCCCCTTCTTTTCGTCCCCATTTTTTTGCTTTTCTATCCCCATTTTAGTTGTCGGTGGGGGGGGGGGGGGGGGGGGGTAAGTGCCCCCTGCCCTATGCTACTGGAAAAACTACATCAGGGTGACATGGTGCACCTATCATAAAAAGCATCTATTATAAAGAAGCACTGAACTAGCTATAGTTCTCTGTCTGGGAAATTGTATTTAAAACTTCTTTCCGTCGGTTGGAAAGTGATTGTTTTTAAAATGGTCACATACTAAAACAGTTAACATGAATACCATAATTTTATATCTTTGTATCTTTTCTTCTGCAGATTATATCGTCATACCATGTGGTCCTGATGCGACAATTGTTATATCGTCACACACAAGATGTTATGAAGAAACAATAGTGTACAAAATCAGTTACTGACTGATCTTTTCCTAAATCTTCTAATCAGATATCCACAATCGTATTGGGAGAAACAAAATGCCTGGTACCTAATATCTCTAGGTAGTCAATACTGAAAATTCCCAAGACTCAACCTAAAGTCTTCCATCACAACAATTCATATCATAACTTGGGACAAAAACACTACAAAACTTCAATTAAAATTAAATTCTGTTTAGTTTTCAAAAGATAACAAATAATGGCTTGCAGCAAAAATGGCAAGTGGGTTTGTGAGAAAGAGATTGGCAAGGAAGGTGCTGGAAAGATCAAGAGTAGCTACGGTGTTGCTGTCAATGATAACAAATATATCTACATAGCAGATTTGGGGGACGAAAATGTCAAGATCTTTGACTCACAAGGCAATTTTAAAAATCTACTTCTGGGAAATTTGGACAAACCTCATGATGTTGTTATGACTCCTGATGGTGCATATCAGTATGTCACTGACTGCTCAGGATTGGTTCATGTCTTCAACTCACAGGGGGAAAAGGAGAAACAGTTTCCTGCTATATCCCCTGATGGTGAGGCATCTGATACTGATGGCTCTGAGCTACGTGGTCTGGCTGTAGACAATGATGGAAATATATTGGTGGGAAACAGCAAGAATTACATTAGTAAACACAAGTCTGATGGTACCCATATTTGCAGCATCAAAACCAACATTCGCCCAGTGTTAATCACAGTGACACATCAAAGAAAGATCATAGTGTGCTCAGGTCAATTAAACATAAATCCTGAAATATTTGATCACACTGGCAAGCTGCTGCATAAGATCAACAAACCACCTGATGCTGAATACTGGTGGCCAGTGTGCTGTTGCTGCAGTGATGATGGAATAGTTTATGTTACAAACTATGGCGCAAGAAATTATGGTGGTGTCTACAGCTTCACAGAGGAAGGTACCTATCAGGGATGTGTCACAACTGATGTGATTTATGCAGTAGGTATTAAACTGATAGACGATGACAGGCTGGTGGTTACACAAACTGATGGACACCCTGCAAAAATCTTCTGCTATGAAATATAAATATAATATATTAAACTGATAGACGATGACAGGCTGGTGGTTACACAGTTTAGTGGACGTCCAGCAAAAATCTTCTGCTATAAAGAAACATGAATTCATACAACATATACATGTACAGCAGGTGCACTGTTTATTATTGTAGATACTTTCAACAAAAAAAACAATTAAAAAAACCCAAGGATTTAGACAATTTCAAGAACTTATTAGGGAGCACACAAACAAACTGTACTAAATTCAAATCAAACCACCCGAGCACAAAAGAGCACACAAGTTTTTTACAAGCAATCTAAGTTGGTGATGTTGCTTCTAATGGAGCTTGCTACCGACAACAATGGACGTAAGATGTAAAACACTATGGTCCATATGCACAAAGCAGGACTAAATTAAATACATACAACATATACATGTATAGCAAGTATATCTTCAATTAAAAATAATTGTGAAACATGATTTCACAAGAATGTTTATATATTATAAACAGCAATATACATATATAGAAATATTGTTTGAAAATGTGTATATATAAAATGTATATATTTAAGTTGTAGTGTATGATCAAGCTCAACCAGAAGAACTACATTGTGTGACATGAAATGAAAGCCTATATTTTTCTGTTTGTAACTAGTAAATTTTCATGTCCAAATTTCTAACAGCTTCGGATGTGTAGCATAAAATGCAAAGGTGTACTTTTTTATTTCTTACATATTTACATAAAAGCCTCATCCAGAGGGTCGAATAGTTTCTTTTGCCTGAAGAGAAACAAGGAGCAATTTGAAATCTTGCAAAGCACATATCAGGAGTCAAAGTCAATCATTGAAAGTAAACAATACATAGTAATGTTGAAATTGGATCCTATCACCCTACCCCTTAAAGTTGAATTTAAATTTCTTGCTCTACAAAAGACTAGCATTTATACAATTAGAACAGTGAACAAGTGTTTGATGTGATGTCCTGAATTCAGTGGCGTGCGAAGGAATTTTTGACTGGGGGCTAGATATAAGATTCCCTCTACTAATGAGGCCCAAAAGGTACACACACGTGGCGTAGCTTTTGGCTCGTATTGATATAAATTTCAATTTCTCAACAAAAATTACATGATGTACTTATATATTGTTAATTATTTTTTTAAATATTTCAACCAATTTTCTTCAGGATGTCTAGTACTAGTAGAAAATACCACTGAGGACCCCTTTTCTTTTCCCCTGACTGTCTCATTTCCCCTGACTTACTATGATAAAGCAGCAACAGCCCCCCCCCCCCCCTCTTTGCGCACACCACTGAATTGACATCACAGCTTTAAAACAATTGTATTTGTTGATTATACATCATATAATTGTGAGCCATCCCTGGACAAAATCGAGTACAAAAATAGTACAACATTCCTAAGGTGCACATTTGGAACACAATTATAGTACAGTTTTAGTACAAATATAGTACAAATTTGTGTACTATAAATGTACTCAAATTGTACTTAAATGATGTTCCAAATGTGCACCTTAGGAATGTTGTACTATTTTTGTGCTCGATTTTGTCCAGGGATCCTACTAACAGAGGCCTTGCATGCTTTTATTGATTGTTGCTAAACAAAGGATTTGGACTGCTGACCTTCCCTGTAACCATGGCGGATCGTAGTCTATTCAACAAGATATTGTAACTAAACTATCAATAATGATACACTGAATAGATTCATCAGGATTGTTCAAAAGTCAAAATATTGGAATTGTTCTCTTTACAGATCCATAAGTTTTGATGATACTCACTTGGAAATATTTCAGTTCCTCTCAGGAACCTTGGTCGCTCCACTCTGCACTGGTTGGCAACACTTCTGCTTTGATGCGGATGTGACGTTTGTATGCCCCCTCGTCTTTATTCATGCTGTTGTTTCCCCTGCTCCTTATCCAGATTGCCTTAACAACATCTATAATTCACTAAACCTTGAACGGCAAACTGATAACTAGAGATAAATCTTCAAACTGCTATGCAGTTAACAACTTACATTGTTTGAAATTCAATCATATCGTCACCCTAATAAAATAATGGCCTATCTAACAAAATGGCGAAATTGAGATTTTTGAATAAATAAGTTCCTTAGACTAAGAAGCACAAACTGTGAGTGAGCATTATTTTTTTTAAATGCGACCTTGAAAATATCCTACTAAACCAAAATGAAAATGGCCTATCTAACGCTTGTGAGATAGGTCATTTTATCATATTTTGGCCCAAGTAACATCACTCGGTAGATAAGCCATTTTCATGGCTCCATTCAACCAATAAATATAACAGGTTCAGTTCAGTAGACGATCACAATTGAAAAAGGTCAGTCAAATAGCTATTGATTATTCATGTATTGTTGAGATGATATTAAAGGAGAGAGAATTTGACCAATTCTTTTGTTTTGTCCAATGTCCATTATAAGTGATTATCTTTAATCTTATGTAGTGTATACCCTTTTGAAAACAAATTATATAATGAAGACTCGCATTTCCAACACAATGGAAATAATGGCAGGATAACATAATACTTAATGTGAGGAACGTCATCTTTGACAAGGCTGGCGATTGTCATTTATTGGTGAGGGATCAATCATTTTAAATTAGCGCCAGATTTAAAAGTGAAAACAATTCAAAGTATTGACTGCACCAAAATGTATAGTATAACCCTCTCTCCTAAAGGTATTGCCCATTCCCTAACTACAAAATCATTTTCCCTTACTGAAATATACAACCTTCGAATAACACTCAAAGCACAGCCTTCGAATGTTGTTTTGAAGGCTTCGTTCACCCACACCCTTCACAAATTATCAAGAGATTGAATGCAGTACATAGCCTTCAAAACAGCCTTCGAATACTATATAACCTTCCAATACCCTTCCTATGAGCTGAAAAATGCAAATGAGTTTGAATGTTATATTTGAAGACTATATTGAACACCATTCAAAGCATGCAATAGCCTTCGAATGTCATTTTGAAGGTTATACTGAATGCCATTCATTGGATGATTATCCAATAACTATTTCAACATGTTTTCTTGGTAACTAGCCGATACTATTACTAGTATTAGCAGATGACTACCGGATAACTATTTCACTTGCAAATGAGTAGTTTAACCACTTTGATAAGCTTTCTTGGTAACCAGTCGATACTATTCAGGAATGAGCAATCCGAAAATATTTCACATGTATATAATGAGTAGTTAGCAGCATATGAGATGGCAAAAGCAGTAGTAATCAATTGATTATCAAGAAAGCCATAGTTATAGGATATCCACTAATTGTTAGCTTATTACAATAGTTTTGGTAGCATCATGCTCATTCACATTTGAAATGAGATGAGCATTAATTCGCTTACTATCGATGATTATCAAGAGAACCCGTTGAAATAGTTATTGAGCGAGGCTGGAAGAGTTGTCAGATAAAATCTGCAGTAAATACAAACTAATCCGAAAAACAAATACTATATTGTTTTTTTCATAAATACATAACTCAATTTGCAGTTTGTACCATCTGAGTAGAAGTACTAGTGGTCCCTAAGGCTTTAATTGTATTCGTAGGCTGTTCCCTTGTATTGGCATGCTCTTGTTCCGTTTTCCATTATTTCTAAATGTGATGCTTCATGCAAACAATAAACTTCGCTCTGCTTAGTGATCATATATCATATCAGTAGCCTTGTGTACAGTTTTCCCTGTGACACATATCACAAAGAATGAACAATGTCCATTCTCTGTGCTACAGGTCACAGGGAACATCTGCCGCACACGTCCCATTGATATGATCACTAAGCAGAACAAAGTTTATTGTCTTTCCAATGAGAGCTTATTAAAATATGAGTGTGGCATTTGGATTGCAATGAATTTTTAACAAGGTATTCCTAAACATACAATAGGAAGATAATATATCTGTGGGCTCTATAAAACAGAATAAGTAATTCATTGTTTGTCCCTGCAATTTTGTTATAAAAGAGTTCCACCTGCTTACACTGAATTGTGAAACCAAAATAATGGTATCACAGTATCAAGCTAGTATCATACTGAAGCTGACATCCAAGACATCATCCTGAGATAACACCTTATAATAAACACCCATATTGTAGTCCCTGGCTGCAAGGATAGCCATATGCTATATTTGAATGATTTTCAGGAGTGTTTTATATCGATTTTTAGCAGGCCTGGACCTTAATTCATAAAAGTTAAGATCATCTTAAGTAAGGACTCACGATGATCTTAAGTTGTTTTTATGAAATAGGGTCCAGGTATCAATCTATCAACAATTCATATTTTTAGGTACGCACCCTAGTGTTAGAAAACGCTCATGCATGCATGGCTACCAGAAGCACATTAGCTAGATCATGCTTGATGTGTAATGTGCACTGATTAATTTAGTACCGTAGACCAAAAGCAAGGCAATATGGAACTGTCGATCGAGTGAGGCATTTTTGAAGATCTGCACAACCCTAATCAGCTCACTATAAACAACAAAGTAACTTATAATTTGCTCAACTCCTTAAATTTTCAAAACCAAAATGTAGATATATGCACACCATCGGTGTCCAATTATCTATGTACATTTATAACTAGCCTTTATACCAAATAATAAGAGTTTTTGATGACAGAACATGAACCATCGGCTATAAGCTTAACAAACAACAAATCTCAACTTGTGTTTTATAAATGCTGCCAGTCTGCAAGTTCTCACTTAGCTTATATGTACAAACCACACAGAGCTTACCAGTAAACAGCATGCATGGTGTTCATCACACTGATATTAGGCAGTTCAGGTGAAAAAAATAACTTAAGCTAAACATGTTTTTATTGTGGTAGATGGAAAGAACTTATGATTAGCTTTCAAAAACCGTTTGAATTTTGAAAATCGGTCAATCCGTTCAGGAGATACATACATTTTTGTATCACGCAAATGACACTATTGTTGACATGCATTATGATGTATTTCTTATGTATTTCTTTATTTTAACCACGGCACCATAAATTCAGATAAAATATATACATTTTGTGTCATAAAAGCAAGACCAATTACATTAACAAATCAATTTAATCCTTCTTATAAATTTGATTTATGCCAGGGTCACTGACCACACTGACCAGTGGATAACAATAGACATCGATGGGATAGCCTATAATAAACCTCAATTAGTTACATAACACTTTATGAGATGGGACTACTGTAACAATACAACAATTATGGAAATTGTAGTGACCTAGGGGAATCCCAAGATATATAAACAATTTAGGGAAATCCCTTTTTGTGAATCAGCCTACTATCCAAACACCCAAAACTCTTCTTCAAATCCGGGCGTTATTACAAATATATTCAGGAATTTTACTTTTGTTAATTGTAAATGATGAAATGATCTGCCTTCATACCATGTTGCATTAAAATCCGACGCAATCTTCAGGTAGAAAAATACTGGTAAAAACTTCACATGGCTCTAACTTCTGAACCCCTGATCCGATTTTGATGCAACAAACGCCGAAATTTTCTGAAGTTCTATATTTTATGATAATTAGCTCGGATTGACGATAGACCAATCACAAGCCCCCGGATTCGTTTCCGAACACCCGAAACATAAATCCCGAAGTTAGCTGGCCACAGTTAATTGAACCAAGTTTGGTGCCGGCGTTTTAAAACTGGCCGACCGCGAAAATGGAAATGATGGGTTGTTAGAACTATTACTCTAACAGGAGAACGAATTGACATACAGAGCTGATTCTTGCTATGTATTACTATGAAATATTGATAAATAACATATTTTAATTTCAGTCGAAGAAATTATACAGAAAAATACAAAATTGCAATTTTAAAATCGCCAAATCCTGACATCCATTTTAATGTTCTGTGTGTGTGCAGCGAAATTCATCAATGGGAATTTGACGGAGTGCAATATATTTTGGGTTTTTTCCAAAACCGGGCGGATTTAGAAACTGAAACTTACACATTAGTTGATAGAGATACTAAATAATAACATATCCTAAGATGAAGTATGTGCAACACTCAGAACGAAAAAAAGAGAAATTCTAAAACTTTTTTTGTTACGGTTTGCGTGTGAGCCGCTGTGTGCGGCGAAATCGTTCAACATAATTTGTGGCATCACTGAACTGCCTACTGATATGCAATGTAAAATCTAAAACTGAATGGTTAAAACAGCTTGGTTCCTATATACATTTGTACACATCACATATGCAACTGATTACAACAGCTACAGAATTGAAAGAATGGCATGTGTCAAGGCCAAGTCAGCATTGAATGCCATTCAGCTTGAATGGTTTATGAATGGGTACTATTTCTGAGATATTCTTCCTGAATGCTATAAGCTTAACCTGAACGGTGTGTTTCATATAACGAATGGTATTACATTTCACAACCTTCAACATCAACATACAGAATGCTATATTAACATTCAATGTGAGTGAATATCCTAGAGTGTCGATCACGATGCCTCCGCCTTCCACCTTTGTAATCGGACTAAGTTGAAAATTTGACCTTTCTTTTGACCTTTGACCCAAACCTTTGAA